>VYZX01015387.1:187016-308493 GCA_013401335.1 Brachypteracias leptosomus
GTGACCAAGTGTGTGTATGCATAGAATAGTTTTTACAATTTTCTTATTTAAAAGCATATGCAAAAATGAATTGTTGTTATTCTACATGTCTGTGGGAAGCAGTGTAACTTAAAAGAATAAAATCATTAGGCTAAAGTCTTGGATTGTTGGTTTAGTCCAACTTGTCCTTAGGGCTTCATGGTTACAGAAGTTGTGTCCCTGCAGATTCCTGTTGGTTTAACTTTTTTAATGGGTAAAACTATTCAAAGCATGTTGTTATTGGGGGTGCTGGCATTTAGTTCCAACTGTTTCCAGTGGCTGGCTACCCAGCTGGGTGGAATTGGGTCTTAGGCAGTGGAGCCACCTACTCTAGGTCATGCTTTGGGTTGTGTGTAGAGCTCAGGGAATGATTCCTCTTGGTGTCCACAGGTTCATGCTGCAACCATTGGGGAAGTGTTACATGGTTTGCACATGTGGATAGCAAAAAAGTTAGATATCCTACATTTCTGTTGCTGTAGTAGGCTGGATGTTTACTGCTGGATTGTGAAGTGGCCCTTTTCTTTTTTTTTTTTGTTTGTTTTGCTCCTTGCCTGTTAGAAGTAGGATAAATTAAATATTTTTGAAGATCTTAGAGGAAAACTCTGTAACTGAACAAAATTACTGTCATCACTGCAGCTCTGGAGATGAGATAATGCAGCTAATCTAATTAGGAGCCACTGAAGAACTCATAACATTCTAAAATGGTTTTATATTCACCAGTGTGAAAATGCTTGATTCTAATGCAATGCTTGGCTCTAAATACTCTTGGAAATGAGGTCACTTAATAAAGGGTTTTCACATTTACATTCTTTAAAATAACCTGGTGCAAGTGTACTTATGCTGTGAGAGTTACAAAAGGTGAGGGGCACTCTGTGGCAAAAGAAGTTTCCTCAGGAAAACTCTTGCCTTGTGCTTTTTACACAGGCTTTGATTCTGACAATTCTTCAGGAGACTTTTCAGAAGCAAACCATAAAGTTGCAGAAATGCTTGATCTAGACCCACACCAAAGCAATAGCACTGGGAAGCAGAATGGAGAGACAGAGATTCAAGAAAATGGAATTAAGAGACACAGGTAAACACAGAGCACTGCCCAGGGAATGAGAAGTGAGTATGTGCTGCCTCAATATCTTTTGGGGCATTTCTGTTCTCCTTGGAAAAGACATTTCACTTGTCTGCTTCCTGAATCAGCTCTGGGTTAATGTTGCCTTCCTTTATAAACTACTTTGATACCTACAAATGAAAATGTTTTGCTAATCAAGGGGCTGATAATAACACTTGTGGTTTTTTTCCAATTACAGGACATCATTACCTGCCCCAATGTTTTCTAGAAGTGATTTTAGTGTCTGGAGCATATTAAAAAAATGCATTGGACTGGTAAGTTAGGGTGGAATAAGTTAAAGCTCCTAACTTCCAACTGCTTAATTTTATTGCTTAAACCTTAAGGCACAAAATAATACCAGGTGCATTTTGCACTTTTTTTCCTGTAAAACTTTCTTTCCACTAAGTTTGAAGCATTTCAGTGGTGCTTTAGTGCTCAGTCATGAGCACAGCTTTTTAGTTAAACAGCTAAATTTGCTTGGACATAGTAAAAGAGCTGGGGAATTGGAAATCTTGTGTGAAATTCATGTCTGTGCCTTGTATCCACAGGTGAAATGAGAACATTCTGATGCAAATAACAGGTTGCTTAAAGAAAGCCACTACAATTTGTTAGAGCAGTTCAAATCCTAGTCTTTATGTAACTGTTCCTTTCAAAAAATAATTTGTGGTTACTGCAGTAAAATAGTTAGATTTTATGCTAATGGGTACGTGGGGATTTCAAAGGATTATGTGGTACTTAAATATCAGTAGTGAGCTGCTTGGCACATTATTGCTGCTATCTATGGAAATTTTAACAACTTCTGGTTTATGTAAAGCACAGAATAGAAGGTAACAATTTTCTTGAATATTTACTAGACAAACTGGATCAATTTTTGAAGCTGTTTATTCTTTCAGGTGTCTGGTTGGCTTCTGCCACACTTCTAGCCTCTTTCAGACACTTATAGGTCTACTATAAGCTTGCCAAATGTCTTTTAAGGAATGCTATAAACAAACTAACCCACAAGTTATAGAATCATCAGGGTTGGAAGGGACCTTAAAGGTCATCTAGTTCCAAGTTATTTCCAAAATTCTTGTTGCCATTTGTTAACTTAGTGTTGTGTCTCAGAAATTAACTTTATCCTTTCATTATGTAGGAGCTGTCCAAGATTACAATGCCTATTGTCTTCAACGAGCCATTGAGTTTCCTTCAAAGGATAACAGAATATATGGAACATATATACCTCATTAATAAGGCTTGTAGTCATGCAGACCCCCTGGAGAGAATGCAGGTAACAGCTACCACCTTCTGGTTACCTCAGGAGAGGTTTTTTCTTTCCTAGATTCTTCCATTTGAAGATAATTTCTCCCTTGAATGTGTTTCTGTCTCTGGGGCTATCATAAAAGTGCCCAAATTTGTCTGTCTAGACAAGTTCCTTGTTCTGTAGTGGCTGTATCAGATAGTTAGGACACTTTCACACTTGATGCCCAACCCCAGGACTGCTTTTAACTGTGATTCTTTCTGTGGTTTGATGTGTTGTGGAGAGGAAATGTTAGCCTCAAGTCACCCTAAATTGATTTGTTGAGTGGCTCTGTGATTTTTTTAAGTTACTGAATGAAAAATTGTTGTGACAGAGATGAGCTTTACTGCTCTTTTCTTCTCCAAAACTGATTGTTGGGAGTGGATATAGTATCTGGCTGGTCTCAAAACAAGGAGCTGAATATGGTGTAACCAGGCCAGTGTACATTAGGGTGTTGCTGTTAGCTCTTCTTCACTAGAATGTGTATCTTCTATTCTGTCTGTGTTGTCCAACCCTCCACTTGCCAGCCTGCAGGAGCTTCCAAGTGTCCTTTGTAGCTGTTGGTATGATTCAAGAAATCTCATCAGTGTTAGAAATAATGCTTGCCTGGCACTGGGAAAAGCAAGACTGTTCCCAATGAGCTGAGTGTGGGGACAGTCAGAAGAAGGGGGAAACAGATTTTAAAAAGCAGATTTAATAAAACAGGCTGTTAGAGGTAGGTGGAGAAGCACAGGACAGAGTGTAACCTCACAACATCTACTGCAGAAAATAATTCCTTTTGGAAATCAGCTTCTTATTAACTGCTGCTATTTCCCCACTTCTATATCACTTATTGTGGCTTACAAGTGTTTTGGCCTTAAGCAATATACAGCACTTTCTTTTTGGAAGAATAATGAAATACTGTAATGTGCAACAAATATATTAAACTTAAAGTTTTAATGTACTGTTCTAACAATGTGTTCTTAATTTGCTTATAGGCTGTAGCTGCTTTTGCAGTTTCTGCTGTAGCCTCTCAGTGGGAGAGAACTGGCAAACCATTTAACCCACTCTTAGGAGAAACCTATGAATTAACCAGGTAATAATTACTTTAATTTGGGAGCTGGGGCTGTTTGTGCTGTTGGGTTAGCAGACTCTCATACTACTTTGGTTGTTTATTCAGTGAAATAAAAAAAAACCTACTAAAATATATTTCTGAGTATAGCTAAAAGTCTTTTCCTCAAACTATCTGAAATATTTTGAGAAGCTGGTATAAAAGGGAGTAATTTTATTTCTAGGTTTAGGCAGAGTATTCTTTGAATCATTCAGAGAAAATTGGTCCATGTTCTTCCACGAAAGACACTTCCTGACCAGACACAATTAATTTAAATAGTGTTTTGCTGATCATGGCAGATAGAGGAGTTGGTCTGAACAACTTCCAGCTTAAAGAAGTGGGTGGTATGTCTGCAGTGGAGAAAAGAATTTCCACTCAGACCTTCTCCTGCTGCCCAAAGAGTTTCAGTATTTTCATGAGTTATTTCAGTGCAACTTCTTTAGATGCCTTTCTGAGTAGAAAATCATTTAGGTGCTTGAATGTGGGTTTTGGATATAAAGAGAAAGTGTTGAGAGGACAAATTCTTCCATTTAATTTCATTTCATGACCTGTAAATGTGTTGTGGGACTAGGGAAGGAAAAGTCTCATCTTTGGTTTAATCTAAAAATGTGATATTTTGTTAAAGTATCAAGTAAATATTTTTCTTGTGACATTAGAAAAAATAATAACATGCTGTTTAATGCTCTCTTTTATTGCCAGGGAGGATTTAGGGTTTAGGTTTATATCTGAGCAAGTCAGCCACCACCCACCCATTAGCGCGTTCTATTCGGAAGGCCTCAATAAGGACTTTATTTTCCATGGATCAATCTATCCCAAACTAAAATTCTGGGGGAAGAGCATAGAAGCAGAGCCTCGGGGAACAATTACTTTGGAGCTTCTGAAGTGAGTATGAGAAGTAAAGACTGTTGTTTGTTGTTTTTTTAATATATATTTGATCTCTTTAACTTTTACCTGAATAAAAAGATGGGTGATAATCATTCTATTGGCTCTTCATAGGTGATTATCTAAAAACCTCTTGCTGAAGAGGTTGTAGGAGGTTATGTAGAAGTTAATTTTCACTTAAAAATGTCAGGACTTGGTTCTTTTAAGTTACTCTATGCTTGCATAGCTGGAGTTTTACCCAGTGTTTCTCCACTATGAAAACTAACATGTCTTAAAAATTGACTGCTAATGAAAACTAGTTCAGTGAAGGCAGCTAAAATATAAAGAGATATAAAATTCTATTACTGGGCTATTTAAGCTCATCTTGCTTTTGAATAATTGTTGGTTTTAATTGTTTGTATGGAAAGAATCATCAGAAGAGCTGCTGTGAGTGATGAGTGAAGACTTGCCAGGACTTGTCACCTGTTTAACACTTCCTGTGTGTGGTCACCTTCCTGTTAAAATTAGGATTATTTCCTCCTCCAGATTACTCTTAATTTATTTATGTCTCATAAATTACATGACTTTTCTGTCAGTTGGTTTGTGCCTTGGTGGCACAGGAGACTCCTGAGCTTTCCCAAGTAGGACCCAAGGATGCACTAGGTAATAGTTGCAGCAAAAGTTTTCTGCAATTGAACACCTCAAGGTGGTTTTATAAAAGCTTTTCTGAGGCTGCTCTGAAATGTCATCATAGGAAATATCTAGACATTTGGTTTTAATAAGAGTCACCTTGCCTGCCATGGCAAGCATTGGCTTTTCCTTTTGAAAGCACAGTTTATTTGTCCAGCTGCTGGCATCTAATCTTCCAGAGCTTATAAATATGAACTGCTCTTGAATATAAATGGTGATGGGATATATAACTGTGAATGTGAATGTAGAATACTGATGTGACAAGAATGGAGTTTGTTGATTGAGAGAGAGCCTGTATTTAGAAGACTATTGAAATTCTTGCTTTGCCTAATCAAATTACAGGGCACGGATTTAAACCGGACTAGAAATGATCAAAGCATTTATTTGAAATAATTGCTTCAAGGTAGCAGCAGAAGCTGGAATCAAATGTGGAGCCTCTGGGTGTTGTGATTCATTCCATTCTGTTGGTTCAAGAAGTCTGAGAACTGCTCAGGGCCTGAGTGAGCAAGTAACTGTTTAGGAAGGAAAATTGCAAGTCAATGTTAAGTAGTGCATTTATATAAACCAGGACCACATCTCCCAAACATGCATTAGAAAACACATTTCTTCCTCTCTTCTCCAGCACAAATAAGTGCTTCAATTTACCAGCTTTGTCCATGAGTGTCTTGTGTTGTGTTTTATGTTGTACAGCTTGTGGTGTCAAGTAGCTCACAAATAAAGACGTGTGCTAAGGCTGGTGGGATGAATTTGGAGGGTTCTGCTATTTTGTTCCCCACTTGAAGAACAGTCATTGTTCTAAAGGATGCTTGAAGACAATTTGCTGTGAAAACCAGACTTCAATAATGTGTTTTTTTTCTCTGTACTGGAAAATGACAGACTGGTTGGAGACATTAAGTAGGAGTGTTCTCTCCATACGTAGTGGAAGTAGAAGTACAAGATATTTCTTACAAAGAGAACTTGTTTGAAACTGCTTGTTTCTATATTTTATTTTTTTTTTAAATTAAAATAGAGTTTTCAAGCTTTCCTCAAATAGATTGCTTGCCAACCAAGTAACTTCTGTATTTCCTTAACAGCATGGAAAGATAAGTGAGACTAGATGGTTTTGACTCTGCTGAGCTAGTGATAACAGGAATCCTATTTAATATTTTGACCACTCTTAGAAGAATGTCTTTTAAGGACTTAGAATCTGTTAACTCATCTTTGTAAAGCTTTTCACAAAACATTCAAACCAAAGTGGAAAACTCTGCAATTCTAGGACTTTTCCTCCTTCTCAGTAACTCTTTGGGGAAAGGATGGAGCTGAGTAATAAGCAGGATTTTTAAATGTTGTATTTATGAAGCTTGGAGTGCTACGTGTTAAACCACCAACCAGAAAAAAAAAACCCAAAACCACACACACCCCCCCTAAATTGCCTTCAGTGACACTGGAGCAGCCTCTTAAACCAACATGGAGATTTGTGGCTTATTTGTTTGAAACCACTTCTGCAGTTTGCTGACTCGTGTCACTCCTGAGGTTCAAAAGCCTTTTCCTCAGTGAGGAGCTGCTGAAGTGGCTCAGTCTGACCAAGCCTCAAGGAGGAGTCTCTTCATACCAAGCCTCTGTCAGAGCTGGTGCTGACCAACCTCTCTGCTAGAAGACTCCAATATTTGTGCTCAGTGCTCTTTTAATCACAAAAAGGTCCTTTCTAGGTTATGATTGAGGTTTCCAAGAGTGAGCTGTAGGAAGATGTTTGCAGTGCTGCTGCAGCAGCTGAGCAGAAGACATTATTTTAGGCCTCAGTTTGGTTCTCCTGCTGGTGTTATGTTGTATCACACACCACTTTAAAAGTGCAAATGAAAAAAAAGATGAATTCCTGGACTGCTGTTTCTGTTGGGCTGGAATTTGTAATCACAAGCACAGCAACAGTAAAAGTTGGGGTTTCAACTCTGAGAGAAAGAAGAAAAATAAAGGGGCTATCACGTTATTAACTTGCACTGATGTTTAGATACAACACATTGTTGGCTTATAAAGAAAAGTCTGTTTCTTTTCTGTTTTGAAGTTAACTGCTGGCTGTTCATAGAAGTGCTAAATATTTTGCCCTTGCCATGGACAGAATTGAAAACAGGTTTACATTCCATCTCAAGCACAAGAAAATGATTTATTGCTCTCTTTCCTTTACAGACATAATGAAGCTTACACATGGACAAATCCAACCTGTTGTGTACATAATGTAATTATTGGTAAACTGTGGTTAGAACAATATGGAACAGTAGAAATTGTAAATCACAGGTAATGCTAATTATGAAACTATGGGTTGGTTTATAGGGACTGGTGCATTGTCACTTTGGTTACAAAGCAGAGTTTTAATTTTTGTCAGAGACATGGGAAGCTTTGTTTTGTAGGTCCAAAGTCTTGTCTTTTTTTGTCTTTCCCTTTTTTTCCTGAAAAATGAAAGCTGGTTTTGGGTCTAGAGGACAAATGTGAGGAGCAGCTGAGGGAGCTGGGGGTGTTCAGCCTGGAGGAAAGGAGGCTCAGGGGAGACCTTCTGGCTCTGCACAACTCCCTGAAAGGAGGTTGAAGCCAGGTGGGGTCAGGGAACAAGCTACAGGACAAGAGGAAATGGCCTCAAGTTGTGCCATGGAAGGTTGAGGCTGGCCATGAGGAGCAATTTCTTCCCCAGAAGGGTTGTGAAGGGCTGGCCCAGGTTGCCCAGGGCAGTGGTGGAGTCCCCATCCCTGGAGGGGTTTTAAAGCCATGGAGATGTGGTGCTGAGGGACATGGGTTAGTGGTGCCCTGGCAGTGCTGGGTTAACAGTTGGACTTGATGATCTTAAAGGTTTCTTCCAACTTGATGATTCTGTCCTTTGTTAATATTATTAGGATACCAAGCCAAAAAGGCACAGGGCTAGAGGGCTTATGGGATGCAAAGATTTGACATTTGTGAGTTGTACCAATTTAGATTCAGCCCTATGGACAGAGAAGAGAAATTAAATTTAATTCTAGAACAATTACATGGAATGTTGGAGGCTTGCAGTGGATCTTCATCATGTTGGCTGTGATTTGGCACTCCTTAGTTTTGATAATAGAGAATGTCTTAAATTAAGTTTGCAGCACAAGAAAATGACTGTGGAGTAGGGTAATGTGAACTTAGAGCATGGCAATTACTCTGCCAATTGCCTATAAAAAAGCTTTTTACCTTACATAAATTACCTCCTGTAATGATGAGGGAGAGAATTTAGTGAAAACTGTGTTACTTCTGCACATGGGTTTTTGTCAATAAATGGGAGCTTCAGTCTTGCAGAGCTAGAGCATCAAATCTACAAATCCTGTCTCCTATATTGGCACAAAACCCCAGGATGGTCTCTATGTGCTTTGTGTTTGACATAGGAACATGGCCAAATACCTTACCAGGAGAGATTATTCACATATATTTACATCTCAATGCAAGGAAGGTGCTGAAATTTAATGCTGGTTTATGTTTATAAAGTGTTTAGTTTGGAATTTTTGATGTGCAATTTAGAGGTAACTTTTGAAAGCTCCCAACTAGATTTTCCTGCTTAGGTCCTTTGTAAAAGTTATTTCTCATTAGAATTAGCTGTAAATTGATATTAATCTGGAATGTGGTATGGGTTAAGTAGTATGCAGGGCTGCATTCTGCTTTATTCCTAGTACTTTGGGTAAATTTTAGATATACATGAAAGTCAGCAGTATGGTCACATTTTCAGTGAGCTTTCACAGTCTTCATGTGCACGTTGATTCCTTTCTTTGTTTTGTGGAATTTTGAAATGTATGTGGCTTTTTTAATGCCCTGCTCAGATAATGTTTTTCCTTTCCTTGTGCTTTATTGATATAAATAATTAGCCCCCAGCTAACTGTAGCTCAAATAAGATAAAAATGTACACTTACTAATGTATTTAGGGTTTGCTGCTTTACACGTGTATTTATTTCCTTTACAGTACTGGAGATAAATGTGTCCTTAATTTTAAACCATGTGGACTGTTTGGGAAGGAGCTTCACAGAGTAGAGGGATACATTCAGGACAAGAAGTAAGTGATAAAAGCCTCTTGGCCTCTTTTTCTGAGCACTCTGGCATTTCTTTAGTGCTGGCATAGTGACCACAACTGGTGTGACTGCAGTGGTAGCAATGCAGACTGGAACCCACTGCTGTTCTGTGTCAGAGATCCTCAATTCTAGGATCATCATGTTAAGAGTTATTAGAATAAAAATCTTCAGTCTTTGGCAATAAAGGTATCCAAGAAAATGCAGAGTAGTCACAACTGATTTCACTGTTGTACAGTCACAATTCCAGGCTTCAGTTTAAATTAATGAGAATAAGGTGGTTAGAAAATTTTAATCAAGCCCAAACATGTTTCAGGACTCTGGGTCTTTGTACTATAAACAGTGGCAAAAACACATGACTAAGTCATGAGGACCTGTTCTGGAGGACTGAATGCCAGGAAGACTGGAATAAGCTGAAACCTTTCATCTGCATTATTAAATATCTGCCTTCTAAGAAACCTGCAAAGAAACTTATAAAATAACCCAAAGTAGGAAGCTGGGTCTTTAGCATAGCTCAGAATCTGCACCACTTGGCTTAGAAGGCTTTGTAAGAAGCCAAAGCTGAGTGTCCTTTGCTTTCTCTGCAGCAGAAAGAAGCTGTGTGTGATCTATGGCAAGTGGACTGAGTGTTTGTGGTGCACTGATCCCACAACGTATGAGACTTACAAAAAGAGTGAGAAGAGAGGTGGGGAGCAGAAGAAATCCAAGCCGGTAAGAAAAGACACTGAAATATGAGGAATAAAGGGAGAACATCTTAATGGAAATGGTCAGATGGTGGTGAAGGGAGGGTTAAACCAGTCTGGCTTTTGGTGGAGGTCAAGTGTTAGTCCTGTGCACTTGGAACTCGTGTAGACTTTTGTGTGAGCTGCTGGTATTGAAGAGAAGCCACAGAAATGGTGTTCACTAGAGGCTTGTCAAAGAGAAATCATCACATATCAACCCCCAAGCTGATGTTGTCCAGTCCTTAAATAAGGAAAGTGGCTCTACTGCCTCCTCCAGATGTTAAAATATTAGGATTTGGGCTTTAAAAAAAGTAACTAGATGATTTGTAAGTCAGTGTGCTTTTTGGTGATGCAGCTTTTCAGTTTGTGATGTCAACAGCCTTGACAACAAAGGGGTCTGGAGACATGCAGGGTTTTTCATCCCATGTAAGCAGTGTCAGGTCAGTTACTGCCAAAGCCTCAGTGTTACATGGAAAATACAAAATGTTGTAGGGTGCAGTAGAGGACTGTTGAGTTTCCTGGTATCAACAAGCTCCTGCAGACCCTGGTTGCTCATTAAAAATGAGAAGTTAAACAGAAGTGAATCACTCTTAATGTTAAGAGGCTCAATTTATTATTTTTTTTTAAAAGTATTCACATCAGAAGAACCCAGAGCAACACCAGGCCTTGCTTCTGGCTCTGGCTTCCATCATGCTACAGCCTTATAGTTTGACTTTATTTTTTAAATAATAAGGTTCTGTTCATCTTATGAAAATCAGCTCTTTCCTTCCTTCCTTCCTGTTGAATCTATATTTAGATGGAGAGCTGTCTAACAGCAAACCAGATGTTGACATGGAAAGTAGCCTAGAAGAGTCTTTTTCAATAATGAACACTCAAACCAAGTGATTGAAATTAGACTCAAGCATATGGAGCTGTTTCTAGTGTATAAAACAGGCCCTGTTTAACTAAATAGGGTATTTTTGAATAAAATAAATGGGCCGTGTCAGAGAGGGCAGAAAGAAAACAGGGGTGGGAGTGAGGGAGGAAAACTGTGTTATTATCACTCTGGGATATTATTGCCTCAAACTTCCCTTCTGGTTGTTGTGGTTTTAAATGGTTTTTCATGGTGAAGTCCTCAGGAATCCCTCTTTGTGCTATGACAGTCAGATTGTCTCAGATTCTTTCTCTTGAAGAATACTGCATTTGATTTTTATGTGCATCTGGTAACAAAGGAGCTTGGAAAGAAAGACACTGTATTTCTGAATACAACTGAAGTACAAAGTCTCTGTCGTGAGAAAATTGGCAGTGATAATAGTTATTAGCATCTAGATAATAGGAAATTGGACTGAAACAAGGGCATATCTGTTTTTTAATAGCACATCCTGATCGTTTGCAATATCCCAAAGCAGGCATGCTCTGTTTATCTTTCTTAGGCCATTATGGGAACTGGTTGAAATTGCAGCGTTGGCTCCTTTCAACCTGAAGAAATAATAGTTTAATTTCACCTAACGTGACTCTGGGGTGGGATAGAAGGGAAGCTAGAGAAAAGACTTCTGAAAGACATTAATTTACTTTTTTTTTTTTAAACAGACATTCAAGTCATACCCAGGTGGTGGAGACTATTGAGAGGTATCAGGAGCAAATATTACAATAAAAATGAGTAGTAGGGTATAGAGAGTGAGGAAAAGCAAACACGAGGGGTGAGGCAGAAATACAGGAGAATTTAGTATCTCAAACTTGGAACAGATTCTTCAGCAGTCACTGCAGAACTCCAGATGAACCTGTCCAATTTTCCCTTTGTTCCTCTGCCAAGTGTTCTCTCTGTTTCAGAGTGAAGATGTTATTAAATCTGAAAACGATGAGGCTGATGATATGCCCGAGGTTCAAGACACGGTGCAGTTCATACCAGGCAGTAAATTGCTTTGGAGAATAAATTGTAGGCCACCAAACTCATCACAGGTACATGTTTCAATCAGTCTGTGCATCACTACTGCTAGTGACTTATCCACGGGAGCATGAGGAGGGTTGAAGGGGAGCCCTGTTGAGGTTTCTGTCCTTAGTGAGCACCTCAACAGGCTCTGGCAGCTCTTGCTGCAGCAGTAAAGTTACACCACAGCAAGCTGCCTGCTGTGTCCTGCTGCTGAAAGCTTCATTGTTGTGTTGGAGCTGGCAGAAAGGATGGGTGCTCTGGCCTCAGCTGCTTCAGGGTGAGTCTGGTGGCTTGGGTTAACCTGTCTGGGAGACACTGAGAGTGGTTCCCTTCTGCTGACCCTGCTGCTAGAGGACAGCCTTCCAAAAAGTTCAGCACCTGAGCAGCTGGATGTTAACTTCAGTAGTTTGAATGAGACTTTTTGGCCTTTTAGGTATGGGTATTTTTCATAAAAATCATTGTTATTTATCAGATATGGAGGAAAATCTGTTTTGCTTTAAAAATTTGATTTCCATCTCCTTCTGCCCTTCCTTGTCCCCCTCCTCCCAGCCCCCCCCCAGTTTTGTATGAACCCAACCCTGCTTTCAGGGCAGCCCGTGGGAGAAGATTTGACTTGGTAATTTCTCTTGGAAGTTCTGTTGTATCCATTCAGGAACCCAGTGTCACTTTGCCAAAGTAACTTGCCTATTTTTGCTTTTCAGATGTACAATTTCACCAGTTTTGCTGTGAGTCTCAACGAGCTGGAGAAGGGCATGGAGGCAATATTGGCTCCCACTGACTGTCGGCTGCGCCCAGATATCAGGAATATGGAAAATGGAAACATGGGTATGTGTTTGCTGGAAATATTGTCCCATTAGTAGGTTTTTTGAGGGATGACTAAAGGGGGAACCCTGTCTTTGGTTTCCCATTCCCAGCCTTAACTCTTTTTCATCCTGTGTTAATGAACATGCTTTTGAACAACATAGGATGTCTGGTTTCTCCCAGAAAAGTCTGGGAGAGCAGATGTGTCCAAGGTGGATCCCAAGACTGCTCTCCTCTGTTAGGGTGTGTTTACATGTTTGTTATCTGGGGGGGAATGACCAGACGTGTTCTCTTGCTCTGGAGTTTGTTTGGGGGGAATGGCCAGACGTGTTCTCTTGCTCTGGAGTTTGTTTGGAAAGCCATGTGGTGAACAGATATGCTCTGCTGCTCTGGCATTTGTCAGGAAAAGCACATGGCCAAAGGGTGGAAAAATCACTCTCTCTATTATGCCTAATCCAAGCCCTTTCCTGCTGTCTCCCTGCAGTGTTTCTGATAGATAAACCACCAGAATTTCAGTTTCCACTCTGTAGTAGCAGCTTTTCTGAAATGACAGCTTTAGGTTTCTTTTGTTGCCTGAGATTTTCCTTGTTCAGTGAGATTGTGTACAGCAAACACTTTCTCTCACTTAAATGAACTATATTTCATTTCTGTGTCTGCTTTTTTGTTTATTTTGCTCAGTAACTAATTTCTCTTCAAATGTTTGTTAGATGTGGCTAGCAAAGAAAAAGAGAGACTAGAAGAGAAGCAGAGAGCTGCTCGCAAGGAGCGTGCGAGAGATGAAGTGGAGTGGCACACACGGTAAGGGGCTCTTGGTTAACACTTAGTGGTTGGTAAACTGCTTGAAATGGTTTTATTCAAGGTGAGTGTGCTTGATTTCCTGGGTGCCAGCACAATTGTAGTGTCACTTAAAACATTTGCTGGGTCAACACTTCAGTAATGCAGCTGGAAGCCAAAATTGCTGATAACTTTGTCCTGGAGAAATTATCCGATAGTAAATGCTGAAACCTGTCATAATTAACCACTGTGGTAATGCTGGATTTCTTGGGGTTTGATATTTAAAACCTCCAGAGCTCCTATTTTTGCTAGAGTGAATAAAGTGTTAAATCTCCTCTCTCCTTTAACGAATTCCAGGCCAGCTTTTGGCAGTTGAGTAAAACATTGTGACCTTGTAGGACCTTTTGTCACACTTGGCTTGGATACTTCAGACCTGGCTTTTTTTGGTTGTATATTGGAGTGACTTCTCAGTCATAGAATGCACCACAGAGTAACATGTGATAGCTCCAGTGCTGTGCAGTCCAGTGGATGCTCACAGCCAGTTACTGCAGGTGCTTCCTTCAAAGGCAAGAACTTTGGGATGCTCCCATGATTTAATGAAATTCAGAAGAGAAAACCTTCTCTTCCCAAAGGCTGGAAGAGCAGCTATGGACTAATTCCAGTTAATGCCTTTGAAAGTCTCTTGCAGGGAACACAACATTGTTCTCAGTCAATGTGGCTAAAAAGTGACCATCTGTTAATGGGCTGTGCCAAATACAGCTCCCAAGGACCAAACTGCTTCCTCCTGGGGCACGTTCACAAAAAGGATTGTGTAACTGATCTGGCACCCTTTTAAAGTAAAATGGAATATACATCATCTGGAGTATCCATGTTGTATTTATTTGGAATAGGACTGCAATTTAAAAACCCATTTCCAATCCCTAACATTCTGTGATTCATACTCCTTGACTTCAAGTAAAACAAATCTATTTTAAAAAGATGCTTTATAAGCTGATAATAATTGTGTAGGAAGTTTAATGCTGCATTTTTTCACGTTCAGAATATTTCCTTAGAATTTTTTTCTGATGAGCAACACCAGTGTGTTATTACAATGCTTTGTGAAAGAAGCAAAGTTGTTTTTTTTTCCCCTATATAAGTGCTTACTCTGCTTTTTTCTTTTGTTTCTTTCCTTTTTCTTTCTCTTTTTTTTTGCAGATGGTTTCATCAAGGCACTAACCCACACACTGGGACTTCAGATTGGCTGTACTCAGGTGGCTATTTTGATAGAGATTTCTCAGACTGTCCAGACATATACTGAAATTCCGGAACCAATCGCTCATCTCATCTGGACATCTAGTTACTAGATTTCATTCCAAGCCAGTTACTCTGGTTTTGTTGATAGCAGAAACCAGCTTTTCTAAGTAAATTTTAACAAAAATTCTCTCAGTCAACAATCAAGGATTTAATTCTCACTAACGTCGGATTGCCAAATATTGAGATACTGTTACATTCTTTCTGTAAAGCTGCACCTGAAATCATCATATTTTCACTAATTTTCAAAGGGGCCTTTGGTTCTTCATGTTTATTTTATTTTTTTCCCTAGTTTCTTTGTCAGGAAGATACGCTGTAGAGCACATAACATCCTTGAAAACTACGTAACTTAAATAAAATAGAGATAATATCCTCGTTACTTAGTACAATAGTGAAGAACCTGAAGTTTTTGGAACTCGGAGCAGGGATGAAAAGCTAATATGGTACCAACAGGATCCAGTGTGGTACTGTCAATATTCCCCGTGGAGAGGTGCATGTGAACTTCTGTATGGTATGTAGCACTATGTGGGGGCCAGAGCTCCTGGGCCCCCCCCTCTCTCAATACAATTCAATAACCAAGAGACTCGGGGAAAACAAAACCCAACCTGAGCTTCTCAAGCTGTAGTTGTCTGTTACAGTCTTCACAACTTCTGGACACTGTGAGCATTAAACTGTGTACCTGTGATACAGAAAGCATATGTTAGGAGAAGGGAAGGGTGCTTCAAAAAGTGCCCTTTCTGCAGTCAAACGCTGTTCTTAAAACTAGGAGGAGTTTCAGAAGCAGTGGCAGGAATGTAGAGGTGGTTCCAATGTACAATATATTGCTTGCTACCACTTGGAGGCTTAAATCTTCTGCACTACCTTTGGCAGCTTTGGCACTGTCTGCTTCTAGACTAACCTTTGATTTGGAAGCACTTTGGTATGTATATCCACACAGGTTCATATCTGGGGGACCTTTTGGTTTGCATGTTTTTCATTATTAGGTCATGTCTGTTTTGTATGTTGTGAAAAAAAAAAAGCAGAACCAATTTAAAGCTTTGGCAGAGTTATACCTATTCCAAGTTTTCTGTGAGCACGTGATGTTAAAAAGTGGGAATTTTATTTTTGTTTTGTTCCTTATCAAACCATCCAAGCCATATAATACTGGAAATAATCTAATTACTGAATTGATGCATTCATTTTCAAGTGGTACATTTCAGGGAGTAAGGAGGGAGAGAGGCTTGAAAAGTTAGATCCAGTAATTAAAACTAATCCTAATGTTGATTCTTCTTTTATGAATGTTTTTTGAGTAACCAGGCCAAAATGGAGAGTGGCTGCACTGCTGTGAAGTTTACAGTAATTCAGAAATTGCCAGTGTTAAGCACCAGCAATTTGAGGAGTTCAGGGAAGAACTGGTCTGACTGTTGTCTGTGGTTTCATCCAGAGAGGAGATTTTTGAAGTGCTTCTCTCCCAGCCACAGGATTAAAAAGCAAAACAAAATTAACATACTCATGGAGAAACATTTTTGTACCAAATCATGCATCTAATGATTGGATTAATTTTGAATTTGGGGGAAATTTAGTTGTTGTCTTCATTGTAAAAATAAGAGAAGCTGTAAAACTTCAAGGCAGTAAGTAAGGGCCTCAAATGTGCTCATGGCAACTCTATTTTGATGCCAGAAATTGTACTTTGTGTTGGTTGCAAATCTTGAGGCCTCACGAGCCAGACGTAGTTCCTAGGAAGTGCCTGGACACTTGGCTTTTTAAAAGACATTGCTGATCCTTGTGGGACAGCATAAAAATGCTTTTTATGGAAAAAAATCAGACTCTAACAATGGTGCCAGGCACTGTAACCCCTTTTCCAAGCTCTCTGCAGGCAGCACAGGGAGCCCTTTGTTAGGTGAGGGTTGACAGGATTCACATGTTAAGCCAGTTTAACATCTCCTGGGAGTTGAAAACTTGCTTAACTAAATAGTGTGTTTAATGCTGGAGTTGTGTTTTTAAAACAAGGCATATAAATAGAAATTGCCTGAATGGAAAAACTGTAGAGTAAGTGTTAAAGAATATTCTGTTTATAAAAAGAAGCATACAGGTTAGCATCCCTTTAAGTTGTGATTTACATTCAAAGACTTAAAACCTTGTCATTATGTGAAAGCACCAAGAAATTGGAACAACGTGTTTAATCCAAACTTCAGTTACAGAATCTCTATGGGATTTAAAAAGAAACTGGGGAGATTTCAAAAGGAAGAACACTTCATTAGTTACGTCTTCACCCCCTTCTCCCCTTCCTTCAGTGTAAAGTTTTTAGTAAAATTTCAGATTAGTTCCAGATCCATTCTTCTAATTTATTGTTCTTCATTGACAACACTTAGGAAATACTTTCCCCTCACTGCTTGGCTGGAGCCCTGGGACTCCTGATGCTCTGAAAGCAAAAAAAGTTTTATTTTCAATGCAGATCTCGCCTCAAGTAGTTTACGTGTCAAAACATTAATAACTTTGCACCTTTTGAAAGAATGTCACTTTTATAACTTGATTAAACACTGTATATAAGATAACTGTGTTAGTATATGTTAATAAAGCTATGTAGAGAAGCCATCTAGAAAGAAATTATAATAAATACTTAATACCCTCTGGGCCTCTAAATGGTGACAAGAGAGATTTTTGTGAGTCTTTCTTAGCAGGGCAGGAGGAGGGGTGGAGGTGACTCTGGCTTTGTTCAGCCAGGTTTGGGGTCGTATTTTGTTTTCACCATGATGTTTGTTAGGTGAAGGTGATTTAAGCCAGAGCTTTGAACACCTCCTGCCCCACCATCGAAGCTCTTTCCTAGCCATGGTGGACTTGGTTCCTTAGCAGCCTGTTCCCCTTGGGTACATTGGCTCTAAGAAGTGTGGGGTGATGGTTGCTCATGCCAAGAGTGGTGTTGGTGAGGGACGTGTGGTGTGGAGGTGGGTTTGGGAGGGAGGAGAAATGGCTGCGGGTGGGGGAGTGTGCCCAGTGTGGGTGATGGCAGAGGCTGAGCAGCTGTTGGAGCAGGGGGGTGAGTGGCCTTTTACTGAAAAATGTAACAAAAGCAAAAAATTAACTTTATAGTTGCTGTATAGCATCTGTTTTGTGTGTTTGAGGCAATGTATTGTCAGTTGGGAGCAGCTTGGTCAGAGACCTGCCATTTATACAGCTCTTGGTACTTAGATTAATGAGGGCAGGAGACGTGCCCTAAACTACCCAGGGGAAAAAACCAGAACTAATTAGCAGTATTTATTCCTCTTTACTGAAAAAAAAAAAAATATTAATTATTAATTACTTTTTTGCTGGAAAATGCTTTTAAAAAACCAAATGAAGCCTTTTCCCCCCAGAGACTTGAGGGGCAACTGCTCTGCACCCTCCTCTGGTCGGGGTATGCTCCCACCATTGGAAACACCCAAGATTTGGGTCACCTGCAGCATAAAGCAATATTTAATTGTGTAAATATGTGTGCCAGGTGGGTTTCCAGGTGTGCTCCCTCCATCCTGCCCCATACCAGAAAGTGATGCTGCAGTGCCATGGGTTTTATTTTTGTAATATTCTATAACCGTCGCCCTTTCTGAGGACAACCCTGCTCTGTGCAGGTCTGTGGACGCCACAGTAAAGCTGTCAGGGGGAATGAGAACTGTTTTTGGAGCAGAGCCGGGCTGCGGCCTCCGCCTGGCGGGCGGGGCGGGGGCGCCGCCATCTTCCGCCGCCGTGACACAGCAGGGCGCCGCGCGCCACCGCCCCTTGATTGGCAGCGGCGCCGTCCAATCACGTTGGGTTGCGGGGGCGCTCGCCCCGCCCCTCGGGGGCGGGGTTCCGGTGAGCGGGGCAGGAAGAGCCGAGCGGCGCAGGGCCTGCGGGAGGCGGCGGCAGCAGCGGCAGGTACCGGCACCGGGACGGGCCCTACCGGGGCTCCGAGCGGCCCAGCCCGGCCCAGCGCCCGCCTTGGAGCTCGCTGGGGGCCGGCTGCGCCCTACGCGGGGGAGCGGAGTCTCCCGCCGGGGGAGGCCTGGAGGGGACGCGGCCCGGTCGCCTTGGGAGGGGGGGCCCGGCTGGAGATCGAGGCCTCTAGGTCGAGTGGGGAGCGCCGGGGGTGACCGTGGGTAGGCAGCCCGGGCCCTGGGCTGGGCTGTACTTGCCCCTGTGGCCTGGCATTGCCGGCAGTTCCGCTCTGGGCTTGAGTGAGGGGCTCGGGCCGGGCTCCCCTGCGGCGGGGCCAGGTCTGGGCGGCCGTTACCGCGGTGAGCTCGGCTGGGCCGGCGCGGGGGGGGTTAAGCGGTAGTGCGGGCTTGGAAACAACTGCCAAGTCATGCAGGCCGACCGGTGACCCAGCGTTAACGCTTCAACCTGAGAGGCCGATAAATGTTTCCCTCGGGACACACGAAGCTGCCCCGGGGGAGGCCGGCAGCAGAGGGGTAACCCCCGCAGGGTTACTCTGGCACATGGCGGTTCTCTGCTGGGATGCTGAAGCGGGAGCCCGAGATCAGCATTACAATAGAGCTTCTTGCAATTAAAACAGCCCACGTCCTGTGAACTGTGATAAGAACCAAAGAATGAGGTCTCAGGGGGATGGTGATTTCGTTTTCAAGTACCTTAGCAGATAAAGCAGAGCTTATTAACAGAGGTCTGTGGAGTGTCCTGTCTTCATCCTGAGTTCTGCTTTAGCTCTTCTGTATTGCCCTGAAATTCTGCAGGCAGTGAGGCAGATTCCTTTTGATGAAGATTGAAATTGGATATTGAGACTAACATGTGAAGATTTCTCCTCACATCTGCTGTGCTCCCTTTCCAGGATGTCTTCAGGGGCGTTATTCCCAAGCCTGGTGCCAGGCTCCCGCGGCTCTTCCAGCAAATACCTGGTGGAATTCCGAGCAGGGAAGATGTCCCTGAAAGGCAGCACTGTAACCCCAGACAAGAGAAAAGGCCTTGTGTACATCCAGCAGACTGATGATTCCCTCATTCACTTCTGCTGGAAGGACAGGACTTCGGGCAATGTGGAGGATGTAAGTATGGGTTTGTGTTCCAGTGCTGAGGTGTTAAGTCATGGTCTGTCTTGTTGCTCTTCTGGCACTGCTGAGAGAGCTTCTCCAAGACAAATTAGGGTGAAAATACCACTGTGGCCTCACAGACCTGAACTCCAAATCCTCTCTGCTCCTCGGAGCAGATGGAGGAAGGTCTGGGGAGGAGGGCAGAGGTCTTTGGGAGGCTAAAAGGAATATTCCTGTGTTTTCTCAAACGTTTGTTCCTGCTGCCGCATTTTCCAGGACTTGATTATTTTTCCTGATGACTGTGAATTCAAGAGGGTACCTCAGTGCACTACAGGCCGTGTGTATGTATTGAAGTTCAAGGCAGGATCAAAACGACTCTTCTTCTGGATGCAGGTTTGTGGGGAGTCAATAATAAAGGTCTTGGAACAAAATTCTCCCAGTGTGACCGGTACCAAGAGCCCATTTTTTGCAGGAGCCCAAGACGGACAAGGACGAAGAGCACTGCCGAAAAGTCAACGAGTATCTCAACAACCCCCCAATGCCTGGGGCTTTGGGTGGAAATGCAAGTGGAGGCCACGAGCTCTCAGCCTTAGGAGGTACAGTCCATTCTCTGCTCCTTCATGTGAGAGGCTTTTTTTTTTTTTTTTAAATTTACTTTTAGAATAAACACTTGTAGTTCCTCGGGCAGAAATTCCTGATGGTGACGGAGGGTGAGCTGGGGACAGTGTTAATACTAGAAGTGTAAAAGTTTTTTTAGCAAAATAAACTGTGCTGTTGTAATAGGTGCAGGCTGAAAGTTAAGGCTGCCAGAAGAAATCTCCCTTTGTTTCCAGTAGATTCTCTGGAGTCTTACCTCTTTATGAAGCCAAGTTGCATTTATCTTTTATGAGCATCATGAATCAGTAAACACTCAGAACTGGTTTTTCCATACAGAATGTGATGCCAATTAATCTCCTGCTGTTTGAGCCGGAGTGCTGTGAAAAAAAAAAACCTCTGTGAATATGTTGTGTTTCAGAATGTTTTTGTTTTTAGGTGAGGGTGGCTTGCAAAGCCTTCTTGGAAACATGAGCCATAACCAGCTCATGCAGCTGATCGGACCAACGGGCTTAGGAGGACTTGGTAAAATGCTTTAATATCTTTATGCCAAAATGGTAATTTGTCCTGCCAGGTTAAATCTTACCTGACACTATTTTCAAGTAGTGCTGTTGATTTGAGTAGCACTGCTTTCATGTGAGACAGCAAGGCCCTGCCTCAGAGATGAGATAAGGGGCAGGAAAAGGATGCAGGAAATGAAAGATACCAGGTTCTGTGCAGTGCTCATCTTAGGGCTCGATGTGCAGGGAACCTCAGCTCTGCTCCTTGCTCCACTGAATCTTCTCTTTCTCTTTTTT
Source organism: Brachypteracias leptosomus (assembly GCA_013401335.1). Classification (NCBI taxonomy): domain Eukaryota; kingdom Metazoa; phylum Chordata; class Aves; order Coraciiformes; family Brachypteraciidae; genus Brachypteracias; species Brachypteracias leptosomus. The sequence goes on from VYZX01015387.1 coordinate 207,948, forward strand.
TTCCATTCCTCCTCTTCCTCCTAAATATTCACTGGAGCAGGGACTGAAAACCAGTGACTCGGCCCTGGTAAATGTCCCAGTTACTGAGCTGTGGAGTTGCTTGTGTGGTCTCTGATCCAGTGAATATTTGTGTGCAAAGTAGAAAGAGTTGAAGAGGAAGGCTGGAGTGTGCCCACTCTGCTCAGAGGAGTGAGGCTCAGGTTAGGATGTTCTCTCCTGGGCAGTGCTGGGGAGAGCCTGAATCACCACGCTGCTTCTCTGGAGGGGGTGAGGGGTGTGCTGGAGTCCCTGCTGTGGTCTGTTCTTAACATTCCAAGCCCAATAGAGCATTTTCTGAGAGGTCAGACCCTCGAGTGGAAGTAGGCAAAGGATCATGTATCAGTGACTAAAGTTCTGTGCTTCATCTCCAAAGTCCGTTTTTGTGGTTCTAGCTCATGTCTCTTTAGCTTCTGAAGCAAATCTCATGTCAGTGTTGGAAGATTCTGGCTTTCTAGGGTGTGTTTGGAAAAGATCTTCCTTCTTGAAGCTTCACGTTACTCCTGAGACTGTTCCTCTGCTTCTCAACACTTTTTCTCAGCAGCTTTTCCTTCTCTGCCTTTCTGTCTAGCCATAAGGCAGCTTGACATGAAGCTGGCTGTGGTAACTCAAAGAAAACCATCTGCTTGCCTCAGCAAATGGTGGTTGTGGCCAATCTGTGTGGATCTCTTCCCCTGGTAGCATCTTGCTTGTTTGCATCTCTCTCAGGAGTCTGCTTTTATTGCAGATCTCCTGCAGCACAGGAGCTTTCTTGCTCCTGGGTGAGCTTTCCTAACAAGGACCAGCCAAGCAGTGTGTGGTACAGCCCAGTTGGCTGCACCCTGATGTTCCTGCTGCTGTGGGAGCTCTGGGATGAGGGAACAGAGTGTTAGGGGTATGATTCCATAGGAGTGGGTCCTGTACCAAGGAGGGGCTGGTGGCTGGTGTGTGCTCTGAGCTCCAGTGTTCCACAGCTTCAGTTAATTGTGTTTGCTGATGGAGCAGTGTTGTTCTGTCCTCTGCTTGCAGAAGTTTCCCAGAAGGTGGGTGATGAATGCAGGTGTTGTGGAGGGACGTGTATCTAATGAGATGTGTTATGAGAAACCACTGGATGGGAGGTGTGTGGTCAGTGGAGTGTTTGGACAGTGTGGCTTGAAGGAATCAGGGGACAATCAGTCACTGACAGCTCCAGTGGACCTAGAGGCCAAACCTTTCCCAGCTCTCTTTGCCTGGTGTTCTTGATGCTAAGTCCTTAGTAGTTGGGATGTGTGGATGAAGGAGGCTGATTCTCATTTCTTTTCCATATGGCTGTTGGTTCAAAGCCAACTGTTGGTTTCCTGCTGTGTTTCCTGATTGCTGCTCTACTGGGAGCACTTTGTTTGTGCACGGGGTTGTCCTGACTTTGCTCTGAGGTGTTTAAGGACTCAGCTGATCCTGCTGCTCTATCTCTATGTTAGGTTTGAAGCTGCAAGACCCAGGTGTGTGGTGGGGACTCAAGGCTGCCTCTACCTTCTGCTGAGGGCCTTGGCTTTAAGGTTTAGAGAAAAGTTGTATTTTGGGGAATGAGTAGGTAAAAGGAGAGGGCTGTGTTACAGTGGTCACGTACGTATGGCACAAACCAAAGTCATTTCATCCTTGTACATCTAGAAGTTGATCCATTTCTAAACTGTGCAACTTTTAAGGCAGTTTTCTAATGGGGACGTGAGATCCTAGAACGAGAGCTGTTAATTTACAGCAAGGGGTTGGGGGGTTGGTCTGGGCTCTTTCACCCCCTCCTCTATTTTAGCAAACAAAACCTTTCAGGTACAAGAATGACCTCTCTAGAGCAGAGAGGTGCAAAAAAACTCCATGAAGAAATAAATGTCTAAATCCATTCTTCTTTTATGTTTATGGAAGGTGGGCTGGGTGCACTGACAGGTCCTGGGCTGGCCAGTCTGCTTGGAAGTGGGGGACCCCCAACCAGCAGCTCATCATCCAGGTAGGGTGCCTGCCTGCTCTGGCTTTCTAAGGGTTTGTAACATAAAGCTGCTCGTATTGTAAGATCTTGAAAAGCAGCTTTTCAAAATACCAGAGGCAGAGCTGTTTTTTTACAGGGAATTATTATACCAATTATCTCCTCCAGCTCTCGCAGCCAATCAGCTGCTGTGACACCATCTTCCACAACTTCTTCTACACGTGTGACTCCTGCCCCGTCCGTTCCTGCGGCTGCCTCCGTGACCAGTCCCAGCCCAGTTCCGAGCTCAGGCAATGGAACCAGCTCAGCCACCAGCCCGACCCAGCCCATCCAACTGAGTGACCTTCAGAACATCTTAGCTACTATGAATGTGCCATCTGGAGCAGGAGGACAGCAAGGTAATGGTGTTCTGACCAGACAGCTGTTGGATCCATGAGTCCTTTGGGGCTGTTTTACTGCCTTGTCCTGTTCCAAATTGCTTTGAAAAGTCTCTTTATTTTATTTTTTTTTCATTTGAGTGCTTTGTTACTTTTAAGAGTCTTGTTCTCCCTCCGAAGCTGAGGGAGGAGGGATGCTGGCAGTGTGCTAAATCCATTTCAGTGCTTCTTGGACTGGATCATTTGATTTACATGACAAAAACGTGGAGTTTTGTGCCTAGTCTAACAGCCAACCCTTCAATTTTCTTCCTAGTTGACCTGGCAACTGTTCTGACTCCTGAGATAATGGCTCCCATCCTGGCCAATGCTGAAGTTCAGGAGAGGTTGATGCCTTACCTGCCCTCGGGGGAGTCTCTGCCACAGACTGCAGAAGAGATCCAGAACACCCTGACGTCTCCTCAGTTCCAGCAGGTAGCTGCAGCTGGCACGGGAGGTGCAGTTCTACTTCCCTCCTCCCCCTTGGTTCACCTGGGCTGCTTTTTCAGGTTCTGACACTGTTCAGGGAGTTGCTTAGGAGAAGTGGGAAGAGGAGGGACATGGTTTAATGAAGCTCTAGTTCTTCCTGCACTCCCCAAGGGCAGACCAGAATCTTTTTTTACTTTTTAGTTCAGAATTGGGCTTTACCTTTGTCTTTATTATATATCCTCTTTGGCAAATGACAGGAGTAGCAGCAAATTCATTATTCCCTGTCAAGAATTGGTTGTCAGCAACCTCCTTACAGGTCCTGTCAAGTGACTGAAGGGAGGAGATGCTTGTGGTTGCAGCTCTACATCCCTTGGCCCTCTTGAAACACTGGTGCTTGATCCCAGGGCTGTCCATGTATGATTAAAGCTGCTGTATTACAGGTCAATGTGAACTAGTTACACTGATTGATTGAAAATTGTCAATTTTCAGCATTTCAGTGGGCCAAGATGACTAATTTTAGTTCAAACTATGACAGCTCTTTTGTGCAGACAAGATTCAGAGGTGAGGGATGTTTTTAACTGGCTATTTGATAGAGTATCTAGGTAAAGATTTCAGTTGGCCATGCACTAAAGCTGTTAGTTAGTGTTAGGAGGTCCTGTTGTCATGGTTTGGGGTGCTCCACAGTCTAGCCAGGTGCACCAGTTTGTGCTTACTGGTATCAAACTGGTGAAGAGCAGGCACTTGGCAATGGCGGAAGCATTTCAGAGCCTGCCCACAGCAACAGGGACCACTCCTCATGCAGGTTTTGCACAGTAGCCACCTGGTGCTGGAGAAACATGATGCAAACCTTTAGTTTTTGGTGCTGTTGGCTCTTGATTCACAGGCACTGAGCATGTTCAGCGCTGCCTTAGCATCAGGACAGCTGGGCCCACTCATGAGCCAGTTTGGGTTACCCGCAGAGGCCGTAGATGCTGCAAATAAGGGAGGTAAGTGATGGTGCTGGTGGGAACAGGAGGGTTTGGTTTTGCACTGCATGGGGAATGTAATAATTAGCTGCTGAGGAACCCTCAGAAGTATAAGCCACTGTTCTTTTGTCCAGTGCAGAGGTGAGTGGCTCAGGTGTTCCTGCAGACACTAAAGCAGTCAAGGCTCTGCTTGGTGCTCCTCTCTAGTAGAGCTGCAAAAGACTCTGGGATGTCACAGTCACCTTGGTCAGGATTGTCTCTTCTTTTGTGAGAGTCTGTCATGAGTTATCTGAAGTGAGTGAACCCAGCTGGGGCCTGGAGCACTGAGGGGAGGGAGGGGGTCACTTGTCCCTGAGCCTTTAGCAGCCACTCTGGTCTTGAGCTGCTGCTTAAGTGTAGAAGACGCTGCCTTAGAGTGACCCAAATGTGTTATATAGTGAATGAGTGTTAATTCTCTTCCCTGCTCATAGATTCTTACTGTTTATTTTCCAAGTAGTGAAGTTTAACCTCCTGTGGGCAACGAACCCCAAAGGTAAATAACTGCTGTGTTTATTGACTTGTAGATGTAGAAGCGTTTGCCAAAGCAATGCAGAACAGTGTCAAGTCAGACCAAAAGGAAGGAGACTCTAAGGACAAGAAAGATGAAGAGGAAGATATGAGTTTAGATTAAGTTATTTGCTCTTCCTTACAGATACTCTTAGATACTAACTTAAGCAACTGCAGTAGGATTACTAACTTCATATTATGCTTATATAAATCTACAAATAAAGGAATTTTCTTTATCTGCCATATTGTTCCTGCTCACTGTTTAACCAGCACACTTAAAGCACTGCTTGCTCTTTATTTGCTGTGGAGTTGCTTTACTGTTCAGTTTTGATGCTTTTAACATCAGATTCAACTAATTCTTCTGATTTCGTGGTGCTAGAAGGTTTGAGCACCTCACCACAGCTGCCATACTGGGAGGGAGCTGCCTATGGCAAATAAAACTCCACCATCCCCTTTCCTCGAGGGGTGTTGAGTCCTCTTCCAGTTCTACATCAGCCTCATCCTTCTTCTTGACCAGTAAAGTGAAAGAGAGTAAGGTAAAACTTTATTAAACTCCAAAGTATGTACCAGTGATTTACAAAGACCACCTTTAATACTACAACTTAAAAACAGGTCATAATTACATTTGTTTAAGATGGGACATGTTAAAAACCCATTTTACAATATTTACCCCTCATAAAAAACAAAACAAAACCACAATATAATGATATAACTTATAAGTCCATTTCTGAAGCAAGATTTTGTCCCCAGGTGGCTGGATATATATATATACACACACAAATATATATATGACGTGTAAGTGCACGAGTGAAGGGGGTGTCTGGGGGGGGAAAAAGGGTTTTATTTCAAGTGATGGCTGCACTATGTGAGGCTGAGCAGGGGAAGGAGCTGCTGGTGAGAGCCAGACTCGAGGTAACCTTTCTTTAATTTTTTCTTCCCTTTCAAGCAAGTTTCCTGCTAGGACTTTTGTCAGTGTATCTGCCAGTGCTGGACCCACCTGCAGAAGGTCCAAGGGGTTCCTGCAGCAACATCCAGCCTAATTTGGTCTTTTTTTGGATTCTTATAAATTAATCTGCTAAGGAGATGCTAATTCTGTGAACAGAATTTTGTCTGAGTTCCCCTCTTTGTGCAGCAGTGGCAAGTGAACCAAGGCTGCCCTTAGGGAGGAGGTTAAATGTGTCCTTGCTTATAAAAAAACCACAGAAGTGATGGAATTAATCCAGTTTGTCCTAATTGCATTTATGATAAACCAGAACCTGCCTCCAGCCTTAGGCAGAAGACAGTCTGTGACTTATTAATAGCCTCAAGTGTTCTGTGAACTACATCTATGTGCGTTGTCAGTGGGGGGTGAAGGGAGGAGTGAGGACGTGCTGCAGGGCTGTGTCCTCCAGCCCATGCTCTCAGGACAGTTGCTCCCACCATGATCCTGTTGCAGACACTTGACCCCCAGGGAAGGACTCAGCCCCACCTCCACATCCTGCTCCAGCTTTTTGGTTGTATTTGTGATGGCTGTTCCCAAAGTGCCCCCTTCTCCCCACCTTCCTCCCCTGCCCTCCGTCCCCTTGGATTCGTGGCCCCTCTCTGGTTTACCCCCAGACTTGTGCCTGCAGTCACTGGAGATGGTTGACCACGGTTACTGCTGTGAGTGGGTGACACCCGGGGCTGGGGGAGCCGAGCAGTGGTCTGTTGGTCAGGCTCTCCATGGAGGTTCACCTACAGCACAGGGCAACCCCTGAGGCTCACAGAGCCCCTGACAGTCCTGGCCTGGGGCAGGTCCACGTGGCTCCGGTTAATCACCAGGTTCCTTATGCAGCCCGTGTAATGAGGGATGGGAGGTAATGGTGACATGGTGCTGGCCTTGGCTGGCTCTGCAGAAGGAACAAGCAAAAGCAAGGGTTGGTCTGGCTAATAAGAGGGCAGGAGATGAAGTTATCTCCATCCTGCAGCTGGAATAGCAGCTCTCTGGGCTTTGGGGGGGATCTCGGTCTGGAGTGTGTCCTTCCCAACTCACCTGGCAGCCCTCCCACGTAGAAGGTGGCCCTTGTGCTGGGTGCAGGAGGCTGGTTGGGTCCTACCGTGTAGTTGCCTTCTGTGTCCACATCAACCTGGATTACGTTTTTCCATTTGGTAACTGGGAAAGAAAAAAAAGTCAGTCCTGGATGGAGCTGGCACTGTGGGACAGCTCTGGTCTCACCCACTGCTCCAACACCCTGACTCTGCTTGCCCACCACAGCTGACACCACTAACATCAGGTAAGGTCTCTGTTTAATTAGCAAATTACTTAATTTGGGAGATTGCAGCTGCCATTAAGGGCATAGAGGTGAGAGCTGGGGTTTAAGTAGCCAAGGAAGGGCCCCAGGCTCCTCCCAGGAGATGTTGGGCTGAGCTGGAGTGGAGCAGTGTCCCAGGGCCAAGTGGTGGCTGTCACCTCACCTGCAATGGAGTGCCACTGCCCGTCGCAAAGGGATGGGCACCTCACTGATGCAGAGAACTCGTCAGCACCAGCATTTGCTTTCACAGTGACCTGGGGTGAGAGACAAACCCGTTAAGACCTCACTGAGCTGAGCAGGATAGGCAGGAGATGGCCCCTGCCTCTGGGTGGGGAAGCCACCCTCCCACTACCTTTGTCTCCTCCATGTACAGCAGGAGATGGTGGTTTCTCCTCGTGCCAATGTAGAAGACGAGGCCAGAGGCACTGCGGGGACGGACCTCCAGTGTCACCTCCAAGTCCTGCTTGGTCACCACCTCATCAGCTGGAAGAGAAATGCCACTACTGAGAAGAGGAACAAGGGCCCTCAAGGGAAAAAGGACCTCCCATGGGCTGTGTCCCTCCTTATCCCAGGGCTGCTGCTGTGGGGTACCTAGGACGATGGACCCGCCCTCTGCAGCAAAGAAGACCCCGCTCTCCAGTGTCCCCTCGTAGCATGGTGTCACCCCAAAGGTGCGTGAGGGGGGACCCAGGGGTCTCCCGTCCAGCTGAGGGTTCCTCAGGCAGCCGTTGAAGCTGGTGGCCAATGTGACCTGCAGAGAGAGGTTGTGGGAGTGAGTGTAGAAGGGCCAAGACCTGGCAGGCACCATGTGATGCCATGGGACTAGGAAATGGTGAAGACAAGGTGATGCCACAGGACCACCAAGCCCTTACCGGTATGTGAGCCTTGGCTTTCCCAGCTGGGATCCCCCCCACATACAAGGGTGTCCGGGCCACAAAGAGCCCCTTGGTGGCCACTGCAGCATCCTGGGCTCGCAGCCCATCGATGACCAGCTGGGCTCGGCTCTGGTCTCTGCTGAAGAAGACCTGCAAGAACCAAAGGTCAGTGCCAGGACTGGAGGCTTCTGGAGGAGCCCCAGGGAGACCTTAACCTGGAGGAGCAGCCAGCCCTGGCTGGGCTCTGCTGTCCCAGGGGACCACGAGGGTCCCGTGGGTCATTAGGAAGCACTGAGGTAACCCCCAGGGACACCCCAACCCTCCACTCACCGTGTGCCACCGCCGGTCACGGTACTTGTTCCTGCTGCGGATGCGCAGGCGGCGCCCGCCCATGTCCACCAGGAAGACAAAGCGCCAGCTCGAGACCAGGAGAGCCATGAAGGTGCCCCCCTCTCCTGCCACGTAGAAGAGCAGCCCACTGGAGGAGTTCAGCTTCGCCTCCAGGGAGAAATGGGACCTGCAGGGACAGGGTGGGTGATGGGAGCACCCTGCTCTCTCACAGCTAAGGGACATCTGCTCTCCAAGCGATGGTCCCCGGGGCTGAGCAAGGGATGAGCCTCACCTCTGCCCAAAGGAGGCTGGGATCTCCTCAAACTCCCAGTAGCTGCTTGGGGCCCCCCCAAAGCGGAAGGTGCCCCTGGCTGCACGGGGCTGGGGGAGCAGCCGGCACAGCCCGTCCTGGTCGTGGCGACGGTCCTTGGAGACAGGCTTGCCCAGCACCTACACAAGATACACCAAGGAATGGAGTGAGGGGAGCACCCCTGCGGGTGTCATGGGGCAGAGGAGCTCAGTGAGGAGGCAATGGTGGCATCTGAGGAGGATGGGGTGGGTTGTGGCAGCAGTTGGTACCTTGGGTTTCCGCCTGTCCTTCTTTGGCGTCACTCTGAGCTGCTGCGGCTGCTCGCCCCAGGGACAGCTCATGGTGACGTTGATGCTCTCCACGTTCTGCTGCAGGTCCACCACCATCTGTGGCTCTGATGTCCTACATGCAGGGAGAAGAGGTGTCAGCCACCAGGCCAGCTGGGAGGTGTGAAGGGGCCAAGTCCTGCTTTCTGGAAGGGAGATGCTCACCGCTTGACGAAGACATTCCCGATGCAGCCGGTGAGGTTGCTGAGGGCACCAGGCTCTGGAGAACCCCCGAGCTGGAAGAGCCTCTGTCCAGCCTGCCGTCGATGCCGCCGGCCGAGCCCAGCACCTGCCCCCGTGTCCTGCAGCTCATCGTCCACGTAGAGCCGGACCCTGAGGGATGACACCATGGGCTGAGCAGGTCCCCCCAGCTGCTGGCTCCCCACCCCTCATGCACTGCCAGGACACCTACCCATGGGTGTCACTGTAGAAGGCCACGTAGTGGGTCCTGTCATCTGCATAGGCATTTTCAGTGGTGATTTGGGTTCCCAGCACATTCAAGGCCAGTTGGCCCCTCTGGAGGGACACCTGGCACGTCCCCTCCTGCAGAAAACATCACCCCATTGCTGCTCAGCAACCGAACCCCAAGGAAGGGCCCCTTTCCCTTCACCAGGAGCTCAGGTGCAGATCTCACTGCAGATTCAACCCCTGGCCCCACCAAAATCCCTCTTTCCCAAGGGGGAGCAGCACCATCCAGAGCAGGAGCTGATGTTTCTGCCCAAGGGGACTGCAGGTGCCCACCTGGGTGGCATGGTGGTAGAGCAGCCCCTCTTGCTGGCTCGTCCGGAACCCGAAGCCACTGTAGAAGTCCCGCAGCCCTGGCACGTCCTTCAGGGCCAGGGTCAGGTAGCCATGGCCATGGACACTGACTGAGCGAGCCACCTGTGAAGGACACCATGGAGACAAGGTGAGAGCCTGGTCCTGGCATCACACGGGTGCTGGGAGGGAGGCTGAGGTGCTCAGGTCCTCACTGAGTCTGGCTGGTGCTCTGGCAAACCTGGAGCACTTCACTATGACCCCTCCACACTGAGGACCTGGGGGTTTTGTGCTCATTTCTGTGTGAACAAGGTGAGTTGGGGCCTGTCTTGGAGATCCTGGGCTCCCTTGCCCTGACAGCCCCTTTCCCCAGCACGTTGGCCAGGCTGCCATAGCTTTGTCCTTACCAGGAGGTCCGAGGTGCATCCGTAGCTCACGCCCACGGTGCTCATGCGCTTCAGGTCAACGTATTTGCCCAGAGCCTTCAAGCCCTTCATGCAGCCCCGGATGGACCCCCCCGTGGGGAAGAGAGCTTTCAAGCTGAAGGAGAAGGAGGGGATGTTATCAGGTCAGCCCCAGGCAGGATCAAACCCTGGGCAAGATCTGGTCCTGCAGCCCTTCAAACAGAGTGTTTGGGAAGGAGCTGTGAGGATCTCCATCTCCAGTGCCTCAGGCTCCAAAGCACCCAGCACAGCAAAGAAGGACTCAGCAACACCCACCAGCACCTCAACCCTCCCCAGAGGTGGAGATGTCCCACCTCACGCCCGTAGTGATGGGCAGTAAGAGAAAAATCACCCCCCAAAGCTCCAGCACGGCCCCAACATCCCTGGATGTGGCTTGGAAAGGAACAGGGTGACCAGAGAGGAAGATGTGGATTGTCCCACTCTGCTGTGGGCTGGACCCACCTGGGGGGCAGCACAGCTGGGGGCACACCACCCAGGTAGTAGGAGACTGCATTCTCCAGGGTGTTCTCCTGCTGCACCATGAAGATGGTGAGACGCGCCAGCCGCACCAGGATGCGCTTCTTGTTGTTCATTTTGAGGAGGAAAATCTGGATCTGGAGACAGAGGAGAAAAATGATCCACCTGCCTGGGGCAATCTGGTCCAGAACAAAGTGTCTGGTTCATGGCTCTAACAAAAGAACTTCTTGCAGCTCCCCCTGTTCCCCCAGAAGGGTCCAGGTCCCCCCAACGAGGAGACTCTTCCCCCCTTACCGCTTTGTCCGTGGTGCTGCTGACGGTGAGGGAGGAGTTGCTGCTGGGTTTTGCCATCTCCAGGCCAGTGTCCAGGTCATAGTAAAGCACCAGCTTCCCATCCCGGATGGCCAGACACAGGAACTGACCCTGGGGGAGACAGAACAGACACTCAGCACCAGGTCCTGGTGGTCAACATCCAGCTGGAGCTGAGCCTGACCTGCTCTTCAGCACTGGTGGGAGCAGGTCCTGCTGCAGGTGCCTGGATGAGCTGCTGTGACAACTGTTGGGGGTTTATCTGTGAACAGCTGGAAATGCTCCTCACAGCTCCACCTGCCCCACTGAACCCTGGCCTAGCTCAGAAGGTCAATGTGTGGGTGCTCTTGGAGTCCCTCCAGCACCAGACAAGTGATTGTCTCTGCTGCAAGGTCCAGCCCTCTTGTGGCTTTCAACAACAGTGCAGAAATGCTGCTCCAAGGAGCACTGCCATCTCCAGAGCCCTCTTCTCCCCACTATTCTCAACTGGGAATGGCTGCAAATGGGGCCGGGATTGTCCCAGCCCACTGGCTGAGGGGTGAAGGCTCCCCAGGGGAGCAAGCACCTGCCTGATTCTCCAGGAAGAAGATGATGCCGTTGTAGGAGACCACCCGGATCTCCTGCTCGAAGCGCTTGGTGGTGCCAAACTGGCTCTCAAACTTGATCTCTGCATAACCCGTGCCATCAAAGTAGGAGCCGTCAGTCAACCAGGGGTCTCCTGTGGACTTGGACCTGAGCCAGGCAAGAAGAAGCCCAAAAGGCATCACTCCAAAGCCAACTGCCAAGCTCTGGGGCATCAAGGGTTGAGGTAAGTGCCATGGACCAGAGCTACCCCCAGCCTGGGCAGGGTGCCCTACCTTGCACAGGGCTTCTCGGCAGTGGTATCCAGCTGGAAGGTGTGTTGGAAGTTGTACAGACTCACCACCTCCTCGTTGAGGGTGTCCAGCTCCAGGCACCCACGGTAGTTGGGGTAGCGCAAAGTGGGAGGAGGCTGGGAATGAAAAGGGATATTTAGGGCAAGCTTGATCCTGATTTTCCCATGAAATCAAGGGTTACCCCCTCCCAGAAGCTCCAAAGGTATCACTGATACCTCCTAGACCACCAAGCCTCCTGCTGCCTGTCTCACCGTGAAGCTGGAGGGGTAGCCTCCCACGTAGAAGACCACGTTGTGGGGGTCGAGGTTGAGCAGCCCCTGCTCCCCCTTGGCCACGCTCTCTCCTTTGGTCTCATGCACCGTCTGCCTCTCCACGATCACCGACATCTGCCCGTACTGCAGGATCCTGCAGCAGGGAGGGGTGGTCAAGACAAAGGGAGACCCCCAAAGAGGAGCAGACCCTGCCCTCCCTGTGCAAAGGGTCTCCCTGCACAGCCCCACAGCAGCAGTGCACTGAAAGGACTCAGCACCCACGTTATCAGCACTGCCACAAGGGTGGTGAGCTCCATCTTCCCTCACCAGGACCCTCCATGACTTGGTAAGACACCATCTCCCTGCTCATTCTTTTTTGTGGTATCTCATGTTGATCATTTAGGGATGACTGGATGATGGAGTCCACAGCATCCCTGCAAGCCCAGGGCTGGTCTGGGCTTGGGCACAGCACTATCTGCATCTGCTGCAGGGACAGGCTCCTGCTGAACTTCCTCAGGATCAAGCTCCTACCTGTTGATGCTGATGGTGGCAAACTGCTCTCCAATATCCTCATCGACAGTCAGGGAGGCTGGGTCCTCATCACCCAGTTTGTAGACCCACTGCACCCTGCGGTCCTTGAGCACGATGCCCAGGTAGTCTCCAGCAGCCTGAACACAGGGAGAGACAGGACCACGTGGTGGCATTTGGGACAGGCAGGAGCACCCAGCAACGCTCTCTCTGATGCTTCCAGGGCCTCACTGGCCAAGCATCCCCCATTCACACAGCTTGCCCCAAGATGATGGCTGCACCCAGGGCTTGTTTGTGTTCAGGCGAAGGGTGAGGGGTTGATGTCCAGCCATGATCCCCCACTGGTGCCCTCCCCTTGCCCTCCTCCTGCCCACCCAGCCCCTCTCACCTCCCTGCTGCCCAGGTACATCACGAACCGCCCCTCATCCGTCCCGTCCTGCCGCCGCTGCCGGCTCCTGGGCTCGGGGTTTTGGATGTAGAACTTGAGGGACGTGTAAGCTGCCAGGTCCTGCAGGTTGCTGGGCATCCGGACCTGCACACCCGAGCTGCCGTTGAACTTCATGGGCACTTTCACCTGGAGGAGGAGAAACCCAAACCCCCAGCACTGACACCACTGCTGATGTCACTGCCAGCTCTACCAAGTCAACGCATCTCCTGGAGTCTTCCCATGAGAAAGGGACCTGCCTGGTGGCCCCAGAGCTCTTCAAGATACCTCTCTCACTTGCATGCTGCCCTCAGGTAAGCCCTCATCCACCCCAAGCCCCCAGCCCCCCGTGTAGAGCCCTCACCCTGCCATGAGCCTACCTTGCTGGCAGCGTTCCTGGCCTGGGTGATGAGCTGCCGGATCCTCACGATGTTCTCCGAGACGGTGGCGTTCTTGTTCCTCCTGTTTTCCAGGTCACTCAGCTTCCCCAGCAGCAGCGGGATGGTGCTTTCCAGGCTGGACACTGGGGTTGGAAGGTTAGTGAGGGAGATGTAAAGCTCAGGCAGTTTTGAGACAGGTAGTTCAGAGCAGTGGCAGCTGGGATCCCATCAAAGCTGCTGGATTTAGGGGGTGGGGGTTGTGAAAATGCTCTAGCATATGCAACCTCCTGCAGTAAAGCTATAGGTGATATAGACACTGCAGGGAAAGAAGGAAAAATAAAGGGACAGGTCTCAAAGCTCACAGTATCAGCTGCTACCTTGACCTTGCTACCTCTACTCTTGAGCAAAGTGCAGCTTCCAAAAGCACAGAGCTCTCTGGGGACATCTGTCCATGCACCAGCTCATGGCAGACTCAGCACTCACCAGATTTCCTGGCATCCTGGACTGCTTGGTTCAGGTCTTCATTTCGAAGGTCTCCATATTGGTCTTTCCACTCATCCAGTTTCTTCTTCATGCTGCTCAGGGTATCCTCCACTCTCGCAGCTGTTTCATTGGCCTCAGTAGCTGCTGCTTTCGCGTTCTGGATCATCTCTTTGGTGTCCTCTGGAAAGAAAGGAGGAAAATCTCTGGGATGGCCAAGAGCAAAGAGGAATCACCCTTAGGTGCGAGGAAGGGAGCAGGAGACCCACTCTAGCTACCCCAGGACAAACCTTGGTCCCTGCCCAGCATGTCCTGCACAGACTGGAGCTGGCTTAGGAGCTGCTCCTTCTTGGCTCGGAGGTCGGCCAGCTTGCCCTTGGCTGTCTGCAGAGTGCCTTTAATAACTGCAATTAAAATGTGTACGTTGTATGTTGGATCTCAGGCCAGCCCAAAGGACATCACACCCTGCAAGGAGCCCCTCTCACCCCCGTTGAGTTTCCTCTGCTCTCTCCTCACAGCCTCCTCCAGGTTGCTGCTGTTCCTCTTCAGCTCCTTGGAGATGGCCCCGAGATTTTCAGACAGGACATTCTGTAAAACAAACAGGCACTGCCTGGGACTCTGAGGAGGAATTCCAGTCTCCAGCCCTCACCATTCAAGACCACTGCGGTGGGGTGTGCTGCTGGGCCATGATGGGGAGACCCAAACCCCCCGAGTCTGGCCCCAGCCACAGCAGAGGCTCAACAATGTGCTCAGGTCTCAGAGGGAAGGGGCAGCAGAGCCCTGCGTGTGGGCATGAAAAACTGGAGGACTGTGGGGGGAGTTTGGTCTCTGCTCATCTCCCCAGGGCTCCCCACAGCACGTACCATCAAAGCCTCTCCAGCTGCTTCATCAGCATCGTGGGCAGCTCGCTCAGCCTTCCTCACAGCCTCGATGATGCTGGCGTAGGCGTTAGAGGCATCGATGGCTCGCTGGATAAACCCATCCTGGTTTGTGCCTTGGATGATGCTGTGTTGGAAGAGGAAGCCATCAAGTCCATGGAGACCGCTCATGCTGGGCTCTTGCCCGTGTCCTCACAGGCAAACCCCTCATCACAGCACATTCTTCAGGATAAAGCTTTGCCCTGCTGCTCCCTTGCCATGGTGTGGGGCTGCAGTGTCCCATCCCCACCTCTGGTAGGACATGGCCTGACTAGTGAGTGTCAGGACTGGTGCCTCACCTGGACAGGTTCCTCGCGAGCTCATCGAGGAGCCGGGCGTGCTCCTCTGCCTGCTCCACGATGGGGATCTTGCTGCTGGCCGGGGAGAACTTCTTGACCCGCTCAGTCAGGGGCAGCTTTGCCCCATCCAGCAATGCTGCCAGCTTCTCATATGCCTGCAAGGACACACATCACTCCTGAGGGCTGCCCCCCCTCCATGCTCTGCTCACATTGAACTATCTCCATCACTCACCTCCTTTGCACGTTCCATCTTCTGTAGGAAGTCAGAGACCTGAGCCAAGGAGTCCTTGGCCATCCTCAGGGTCTCCTGCACCAGCACGTGCTGCTTTTGGAGTTCACGGCTCTTTTGCTAGACACACAGACTCAGGGTTAGACACTGGCAGGACTGGGGTAGGTCCCCCCTCACTGCATGGTGGTGTGGGACCACCTGGGGAAGCTCTACCTGACTCTCCTCCAGGTTGTTGCGGTTCAGGCTGTTCAGGTCCTCGGTCTGCCTGGTTTTGTTCACGGCCTCGTTGAGGGCATCACGGAGATCCATCAGCTGGGAGCTGTGCTGGGCAAGCTGGTCCTGGATGCTCCTCACCAGGTCCTGGTTGGCCTGCCAGCGGACGTGCAGCTCGCTCTTCACCCGGTGCAGCACTGAGGAGGGAGGAGAGGAGATGAGAACTGCTGCTAATTCACTCTTCTGCTTCTCTGAGCCTGGTTCTGCTCTCACTTGGCAGGTATCAAGCCCAGACGTGCCCATCTTCCCTCCCTCCCTCTTTCAGCCTGGATAGTACAGGACCTCATCCAAACTTGTCTCCAAACCCCCAGTGCTGGTAAGAGCAATGGGATCTCTCAAGAAGACAACCAGCCATGTCCGAAAGGCTCCAGATGAGCCAGACTCACACTTCTGAGCCTCCTCGTGCTCGCGCCTTGCCAACTCCTCCTGGCTGCCCAGGCTCCTCTCCTTCATCTCCCTCAGCATCCTTTCCACCTCGGCCATCTTCTGCCGAAACTCCTCGGTGGAGGTGGTGCTGGCGTTTGCTGCCCCAAGCCTGGACATCTGCCTCATCAAGTCTGCAGAGAAACCCAGATTCCCCCGTCAGCATTGACCAACCCAGGTCCTTCACAAGCCCCCGAGATCCTTCCTCTCTTCCATCACCCTCAGTGAAGTGCATCCAGCTTCCCTGCAGTGCTCAGGCACCTGCACTGAGACCACTCAGAGGTGTTGCCCCATGTTTGTCTCCTTTGTGCTACATCCCAAGCATCTTTCTGTGGCTTTACCTCCTCTCCTAGATCCAGTCGCTCCCTGTTTTCCTAAATCTCTCATGAGATTGCCCTGGTTTGATGCATTTTAGTAATATTTGTGCAAGTTTAATGTGTTTTTCCCAAAGACTGTGTTCAGTCAAACAACTGAGACTCACAACAAGCCTGGTCTACCTGAAGAGCCAGAATTCTGCAGGATCTCCATTTCAGTTGTATTTCCCCTTGTTCTCCCCATGGGTGATGCAGTACTTGGTGCTGTCTGAAAGCACCAGTGTGACATTCCCAGCAGGAAACAACCCCCCAAGCAGAGACCCTTCTCCACCTACCTGCAATGCCCCTCTGAATGCTCTGGATGTTCAGCAGGAGCTGCTCCCCACTCTGGTGAGTCTCCCTCGAGTGCTGCTCCACCCGAGCTGCTTCTCTGTGCGTCATGGTCATCTACAACAAAACCCATTGGCTTAGGTGAACCACGAGGTGATGTTTTATGTGATCTGTCAGCAGGAATGATGTCCCCAAAAGGCTTGGGAATGTGCAGCTTTTGAGGTCCTTGGACCATGTCTGCTCCAACAGCCTGCCCTGTGCTGCTCACCTATGATGCATTTAGTGATGGTCTGACTTAGAACCTTCAGAGAAGCACAAGCAATAAATGCAGCTTCAATGCAACAATCCTGAACAGTCCTAAGACCACAGAGGACACCACTGTCCTGCACAGGAGAAGCCCTAGAGCCTGAGGCCAGGCCCACCCAGGCTCTGACCAGGACACAAGAAGAGATGGATGGGTGCAGTTTGACCATTCAGAGCATGGACATCATCAAATAAAGGTATTTCCCTCTCCCTTAACATTAGGAGCAAGCAGTTTAAAAATCAAATCACATCTTGCTTGGTTTATAAGTTCTCTGAAGACACAACTGGTGTTTTTTAGATTGTGTCTCATTGAAGGTCTTGCTGTACTGAGGCCTCCAAGGACTATGACCATCAAAAGGGTCAACTCATTTCCTGACAGGGCCCAGGCTCTCCCTGCCACAGCACGGACACAGCCAGGATGGATCTGGATGTTTATGGTCCTTCCTCATATACTTATTCTATAAATGATATTTTACTGAATTGATTTTTACTGGTCCCACTCCTCCCCAAATCAAGAAGCAACCATCAGTATCACAAGATGTTTAACATCCCTCCAAGGAATGCAGGTAATCCAGCTTGAGCATCTAAGTTAAGAGACCCTGACCCCCAAGCCTAGTGCTGGCTGGACAGGAGACCCATCCCACCTGAACCAGGCTCTTCACAGCCTCCAAAGCTTCATTTTAGGGAAAAAGAGGGACTTGTGCTCTAGCAAAGGAAGATGGAGAAATACCAGAAATACCCCACCTTGTGCTGCAGCGCGTTCAGGTCCTGCGTGAGGTCCACGTTCTCATCCTCCAGCTCATCAGCCCTTTGCCTGACCTTGCTCATGGCTCTCTGGTACTCACGCAGCTGGTTCTGGGGAAAAAAGAGAAGAAATCAGGCCAGCAGGCCAGGAAAGGTGGGCAGAAAGTGATGATAAACCTTCCACCTACAGCAACAGCCGCCATAGTGCTGTTGAAACCATGGAGGCGAGCCCAGGCGATGGAGCTGGCGTTGAGGTTGACCAGCTGGCCACGAATGGAGGGGAAGGACATCTCGAGGCTCTGCAGATCCTCCAGCAGGAGCAGGACACAGCTGTCACACACTGCGGGGGAAAGGGAGCCATCAGCACAGGGCCCTTCCCTGGGCTCCCCTCCCCTCCTCTCCCAGGACACCGACCTTCACACCTGACGCTGTCGGGGCCGTTGGCCACGGGGATCTGGTGGTGGTGGGCGCAGACGTCGCATTGTTTCCCCGTCAGCCCGTTGGAGCAGGTGCACTCCCCAGTGCGGGGGTCACAGGAGCCCCCTCTGCACTCACACCCTGCAGAGTCCAACCACAGGGAGGTGCCCAGGGCATCGTTACGTGTGGGCACCACCCCGGAGAGAGGGGAAGGAAGGGGTTTATTCCAGCTGTGCCACTGCACATCTGCTTATCTACGTGCTGGGGGTTTCCCTGTGCAACCCCCAGGAGCTTGGGGAGCAGCCTGAGCTTTAACTCCACCAGTGTCTCATCCCACTCCTCCCCACTCAGGGCCTGGCCACTGGGAAGCAGGACTCATTGGTCCAATTTTCCACCTTTATCTCCACCAGTGCCTCATCCCACTCCTCCCCACGCATGACCTGGCCACTGGGAAGCAGGACTCACTGTTCCAATTCTCCATCTTTAACTCCACCAGTGCCTTTAACTCCAGCAGTGTCTCATCCCACTCCTCCCCATGCAGGCCCCAACTGCTGGGAAGCAGGACTCATTGGTCCCATTTTCCACCTTTATCACCACCAGTGCCTCATCCCACTCCTCCCCATGCACGACCCATCCCATGGGAAGGAGGACTCACTGGTCCAGTTTTCCACCTTTAACTCCAGCAGTGTCTCATCCCACTCCTCCCCATGCAAGACCCATCCCCTGGGAAGCAGGACTCACTGGTCCAGTTTTCCACCTTTAACTCCAGCAGTGTCTCATCCCACTCCTCCCCATGCAAGACCCATCCCCTGGGAAGCAGGACTCACTGGTGCAGCCGCTCTCGCTGAAGCCCCAGTAGCCCGGGGCACACTGCTGGCACCGTGGGCCACTGACCCCGGGCAGGCAATTGCACTGCCCAGTCTGTGCGTGGCAGCTGCTCCCCACGGCTCCGATGTCACAGTTGCACCTCCAGCAGCCAGAGCATCCCTCGAAGCCATAATATCCCTCCTAGGGAACAAGAGGTAACAGTTTTAGACTGGAAGAGGGCAGACTTAGATTAGATATTATGAAGAAATTCTTCACTCTGAGGGAGCTGAGACATTGGAACAGGTTGTCCAGACTGTGGATGCTCCATCACTGGAAGTCTGGATGGGGCTTTTAACAACCTGGTCTAGTGGAGGTGTCCCTGTCCATGGCAGGGTAGTTGGAACGAGATGATCTTCAAGGTCCCTTCCAACCCAAACCATTCTATGATTTCACCATGTACAGGCAGATGATGCAAATCCAGCCTTAACCACCCGTCTGCCAGCACCGCTCTGCTCACAGGCCTGGGGATGACCCACTGGGGCTGCCCCTCATCCCATACCAAGGACCAGTCCCATCCCAGCAGGCAGGTGGCCCTCACCTCGCAGCGGTCGCAGTGCTGGCCCGTCACTCCAGCCTTGCAGAAGCACTGGCCAGTCCGTGGATGGCACGACTCTGTCCCACAGGGAGAGCAGCTGCACTCTGCCAGGGGAAAACACACCCAGTTACACGCTGAAGAGTCCCTCAGCCACTCACAAACCTTATTCCCAACAGGAAATTCTATTTCCTCCTTATCTACCACAGTCAGAGACTTCCTCCTCATGGATTTGCTCCTCCTGACAACTTATTCCCATGACACCTGCTCAGGGCAGAGCCCTTTCTGTGAGCTGCAGCTTGGTGGAATCCACACCACCAAGGCAGCACAAGCACCACGGCTGTAGGACCAGCTCAGGGCAACGCTGTTCCAGCCTGGATGTGGTTTGGCAGCTTTCATTTGGGGTTGGATTACAGGTTATGGAGCTGTGATGCTGGAAGGCAGGGTTTGGAGTTGTGGGGTTTTTTATTACTATCATCTTTAGAGGATGCCTGCAATGTGCACAACTTGCTGGGGCAATGCTGAGCCTGGCTAGGGTGCTAAGCACATCTGTCCATCTTGTTCTGGAGAACATCTTATATGAGGAGTGCCTGAGGGAACTGGGATTGTTTAGCTTGGAGAAGAGGGAACACACTGTGACCAGTGCTCTCCAGGTCACTACAGACCCAGCTGCCAGCGTGAGTGACTTGGGGCAGCGGCCCCAAGCTCGCCCTGCTCCCCTCCCTGTCCTCCCCCCATGCTGGGGAGGAAGAATCCTCCAGCCCCACTTCCAAGTGACAAATTCCCATGACTTTTACTGGTATTTTCCACCCAGCCCTGACCCTCCAGCATCCTCCTAGCTTGCGGAGTGCTCTTGAGAAATTCCCTATGGATGTGAGCTATGGGCCAGGCATGCTTATGAGGAGTGCCTGAGGGAACTGGGGTTGTTTAGCTTGGAGATGAGAGGCTGAGACCTCATTGCTCTCTACAACTACCTCAAAGGAGGTTGTGGTGAGGCTGCTGTTGGTCAATTCTGCCAACTAACCAATGACAGGACAAGAGGTGATGGCCTCAAGTTGCACCAGGGGAGGGTTAGATTGGATATCAGGAAGAAATTCTTTACTGCAAGAGTGGTCAAGCCCTGGCCCAGGCTGCCCAGGGAAGTGGTGGAGTCACCATCCCTGGAGGTGTTCAACGAATGAGTAGATGTGGTGCTTCGAGACATGGTCTAGGGGTCAGGGAGATG
This sequence comes from Brachypteracias leptosomus, assembly GCA_013401335.1. Taxonomy (NCBI): domain Eukaryota; kingdom Metazoa; phylum Chordata; class Aves; order Coraciiformes; family Brachypteraciidae; genus Brachypteracias; species Brachypteracias leptosomus. The sequence goes on from VYZX01015387.1 coordinate 228,177, forward strand.
TTGGACAAAGGTTGGACTTGATGATCCTGGAAGTCCTTTCCAACCTAAATGACTCTATGATTACCCCACCCCACTCACGTGTGCAGTTCTTGGCAGTCACAGCATCCCCGTAGTAGCCGTGGGCGCAGCGCTCGCAGCGCGTCCCGGCCGTGTGCTGGGTACAGCCCGAGCAGGCGCCCGTCAGGGGGTCACAGCTGCTGAAGAGCATGTTGGGGTCCGTGTTCCCGCTGCACTCGCAGGGCTGGCACGAGCTGCCGATCACCAAGGGGTTGCCATAGTACCCTGGGGCACAGCTGGAGAGAGGAGGAGAGTCAAAATGCTACCAGGGCACTGGGGGGATGCCCGCGGCTTGTGCTTGAGTTGTGTGATTGGAACAGTGAAAGCATCCAATGCTTGTGACCCTCAGGGATCTCAAAGCACTTTGTGTTTTGCCTCATGGTATCTCCAAAAGGTGCCCTCAGCACTGACTGCAAGCTAAGGCAAAGCATCACTAAGGAATACACCCAGGGTAACACAATGTAGAAGCAGCAGAGACAGGCATCTGCAGGCTGAAGAGGATTGAAAGAAATCCTTGCAGAGCTCAGCACAGTGGGAGCAGAGCCAGTCACCTCCTCTGGGGTCTTTACTAGGACAACTTCTGCCACTAGTGACCCCAAGACCCCTGGAACACGGGTGCCACCATCCTTACCGCTCACAGTTGGGTCCAGCGTAGCCAGGCTTGCAGAGGCACTGGGTGTTGGAGCCCTTATGGACACAACCGATGGCAAAACTGAAATGACAAGGGGTAAACAGAAGGTGAAGTTATCCCTGACGTGGTGCCAGGGGAGCTGGTCACTTGGAGGAGAATGCTGGGGCCTTGGGTAGGAGATCATGGGTATGGTTTGGGGCCATGGACAAGGCTGGCATTAGGACACCCATCGGCACGTGGTTCCCAGTGGTTAACCAGGGAGGCCAAATAGACAATCCCACCCAAGGGTGCTTACTTGTTGGAGGCAACTGAAAGAGGGCATGGGCATCCCACACACTGCAGAGGTCCTTCAGCAGGGTGGCTGCTGACGTAGCCATCCTTGCATCGCTCACAGTGGTCTCCCTCCGTATTGTGCTGGCAGTTCTGAAAGGAAGACACAGGCTGTGGGCTCAGCAGGGACAGCAAGAAATGGTGGGCTGCACAAGGAATTCCCCACCAGGTGTCTGGGTGCTTCAGTCCTCCCTCTTTCCCAGAACTCTTTCAGCCTAAGTTGACCTAGAACAAGACCATCCTGAAATAGCACACGCAGCTAATGCTCCACTTCAGGCACGGTCCTGCCAGCTCAGCTGGTATGTGGGGAGCTTTTTAATTGTGTGCTCCAGACCTTACAACTCCAAAGTATCTCACTGTTCTATGCTCTACTCACAAGGCATATCCCAGAGCCTGGCAGGCACTGGTCTGAGTGGCCGTTGCAGTGACATGGGATGCATTTTCCCAGGAAGAGCCCCTTGGTGTCCCGGTAGTAACCTGGAGCACATTCCTGAGGAGACAGAAAAAGAACAGAGATCTGAAAAACAGCCCAAATACATTTGGGCAAAGCAGAGACCAATTTAGTTTCCACGACAGAATTCCCACAGGGTTGTACTGATGGAGAAGAGATTAAAAGCAACAATGAAGGTTTTTCAGTGCAGTTTTTTCCTGCTTGTGGTCAACAGGAGACAACGGGCCAGGCACAAGGACCTATTTTTCCAGGGTACTGCATACACTTAATTTTGGTGGGCAACACCTCAATCATTTCCCCATCATGTCTTTCCCAAGATGGCAGATGCAACTAAGGCACCTCCCAGGTGTTGTGGTGGGAGCAGCCTGGTATGGGGGAGCCTGGGAGATGTTGTTCCTTCCTCCATCACAACCTGAGCTGTAATTTCAACTAAAGCCCTCAAGGGGCAGCTCAGAAGTTGGTCTTCTGGCTCCACTGCTTTGCACAAACATCCAACCCCCATGGCTGTCACCTGCACCAAGCACAAGAGGTGCACAAGACAGGGTTTCTTGGACCCTCTGCCTGCAGCAGCAGATCTCCTTCCACCCCTACCTGGCAGGAGTCCCCCTGGTAGTTGGCTGGGCAGAAGCACAGCTCCACGTTGCTGGCACGGATGCCCGTAGCTGTATCTGTTGCCATCTCCAGGACCACGCGGCGCAGGGACACGGATGAAGAGAGCTGGGAGAAGAGCGCCCGGATCTGCAGCTGCTCCAGGTTTGCCAGCACCATCATGAGCTCCTCTCTAGACACGGGGTTGTGTGTCTCTGTGTGCCTGAAGTTACCCTAGAGAGAGAAGAACTGATGTCACTGGCAGGAAGCACAAGCACCTCAACATCCACCCCAGCCCTCACTCCCTGCTGCTGGGATGTCTCCCCTTTATACAGGTAAACCAGCCCCTGGTTCTTCACAGCCAGCTCTGCTGCAACAGAATCATAGAATCACAGAGTTTTGGTTGGAAGAGACTTTTAAGACCATAAAGTCCAACCATTAACCCAGCACTGCCAGGTCACCACTAACCCATGTCCCTCAGCACCACATCTCCATGGCTTTGAAACCCCTCCAGGGATGGGGACTCCACCACTGCCCTGGGCAGCCTGGGCCAGCTCTTCACAACCCTTGCCAGGAAGAAATTGTTCCTCACATCCAACCTAAACCTCCCCTAGCACAACTTGAGGCCATAAAATCCTCTTGTTCCTTGGGAGAAAAGCCCAACCCCACCTGGCTCCAACCTTCTTTCAGGGAGTTGTGGAGAGCGAGAAGGTCTCTGCTGAGGGAGGCAGCACCTAAAACACTGAGCCCAAGGCAACCATCCCTTCTGTCAACATCCTAGTCCTGTCCTTTCAGTAGCATCTGAGCACTGTGTGTGCAAACTCACCTCCACCAGCTGCAGCCGCCCCTCATGCACCTCCCCTGGGGATGGGTAGGTGCCTTCCAGAAACATGATGCTCATCTGATTGCCCTGGGGAAAGCAAGGAGGTGTCAGTCACCACCTCAACCTGCAGACGCATTAGCGGGGGACACCAGGGAACTCCTGGGGCTGTACCTTCAGGATCACATCTGGACGGGACTCCATGGGGATGAACACGTCCCCCCTGCGTGGGTCAGAGTGCAGCTCGTAGCGCAGGTGCCCACCATAGGAGGAAACCTAAGGGGGAGACAAATGGCTTATGTCCTGCTCCATTGCAGCTGTCCATGTTCAACCAGAGAGTGAGCATCTAGGAGATCCTGCTCTAGCAGGGGGGTTGAACTAGATGATCTTTCAAGGTCCTTTCCAACCCCTAACGTTCTGTGAGCATGTTGGTGAACACGCTGCTGGCACACATTAGTTAGGTCAGGGATGAGTTTGACTGCTGGTCCAGCTGCCACCATGCTCTTACCTGGTCCCCAAGGTAGGAGCTGGGTGCAACCCAGTAGAGCTCCTGGTAGGCATCTAGGAGGTTCCTGAGATCAGCATGGACGAGCTGCTCCCGCACGTTCAGAGTCGTTGGCACTTCCTGGCGGTCACTGCTCAACAAGAGCCACCCATTCATGTCGATGAACTGTGGGGGAAGAGCAACCACAGATCTTCTAGTGGAGCTACAGCAAGTATTGAGGTGCTGATGCTCTGGAGAGCAAGTTCCAGAGCAGCAGAAAGGACAACAGCCTCACACCTCACACTGGGAGCACCACCCCTGCCTCCCGCTGGGCAGAGTCCCCCCACACCATGATTTTCAACCCTATGAGACCCCAGAGACCAGGAAAAGAGGCTGAATATGGGAGATGGGCACAGGGAGACAGAGACAATCCTCCTCACAGCGTGTCCTCCAGAGGGGTAGATTAATGTGGACAGAGACCCGAGGGCAGCCAGGCAGATGGGAACACAACAGGCTCTGGTGGTCCCCAGCTCTTCTCACCTCAACCCGGTGCTTCTCGGCGCTGCGGCAGCGATCGGTCGCGCCAAAGCAGAAACACTTGGTGCAGCCCTTGGGGTTGTTGGCATCCAAAGAAAATGTCCCCAGGCGGCATTGGTCACACCTCGGGCCCTCCACGTTTTCCTGGAAGAAAATCAAAGCTCAACAGGGTCAGCAGCTTCTCGTGAGGCCTTAGTGGAGGACAGAGTGATCAGAGCACAATGATGTGATGCTGAAAGATGAACAAGCGGTTCCTGAACAGCTTTTTTTGCACAGCACCCATCAAACATCAAATTCACCTGGAGAAATCACTCATGAGCCCTACAAAGGGGCTGGAGCAGGGAGCTCAGCAGCAGTTTGGGTTACTCTCCTGTCATGCAGAAGTCAACAGGGCTGACAGCTCTACCTGCACTGTGCTCTGCATAGGGCTGGACTAGACTGTCTGTCTCCCCAGTGACAGCCCAAAGAGGGCGCCTTCAGGGCAAGGAAGGATGGGGAGAAGGAGTCATCTAGGGTGCTCTGAACCCACCAGCACATGTGGCAGGCTGGCTGGGGCTCAGGCACATGGACACTCCTTCTCCAGCCCTGCTCCCTCCTGACACCCAGAGCCCCCCACACCTGCAGCCAGAGCAGGGGAGTTGAGCCAAGGAGAAAGGCACCGTGAGAAGACATCATGGGACTGACCTTGCAGTGACACTGCCCTGTCACAGGGTCACACACGCTCGCTTCAGTGCCAGCCTGGTGGCAATCACAGCGCCGGCAGTTGGGGTAGTGGTAGTAGCCGGGGGCACAGAGGTCACACTGTCGCCCGATGATGTTGGGCTTGCACCTGGATGGGACATGAGCCACAGCGTTAGACCCTCTACCTTGTGAGGAGCAGCCAGGCTTCCAGAGCTCCCCCCACGCTGGTGTTGGCACAACACTGATGAGGATTTCCCCATCCCATGCATCCTGCCAACACATCCCACCACCCCAGCGTGGAGCAGGGATGCTGCCAGACGTGCCAGGAGGGGGCTTCCAAACCTGCACTGCCCGCTGTCCACATCACAGCCGGGCTCTGCCAGCTCCTGCACGCCGGGCCGGGAGCAGTTGCAGTCCTCACAGCCGATGAGGGGGTGGCAGCCAAAGGTCTGGGGCTCACAGACAACGCACTCGGGCTTCAGGGTGTGTGGAGGGCAGATGCAGTGTCCTGTCACCTCGTCGCAGAGACGGGTCCCGCAGTCGCAGGCTGGAAAGGGCAGAGAAGGGGCTGTGCTTGGTGGGGAGCAAGACCCAGGCAGCCCAAGCAGAGCAGGAGGCAATGGACGCAGAGCTGGGCAGCTCTCCTGCACGTGGGACAACTCACGCCTGCAGTTGGGGAAGCCCCAGTAGCCGGTGGCACAGCGGGAACACTCCCGCCCGATGACGTTGGACTTGCAGGGGCACTGCCCCCCGAAGGGCTCGCACTGGCTGCCCCGCGCCCCGGCCTCGTGGCACCCGCAGGGCTGAGCCCCGTTGTTGTAGAAGAGGGACAGCGAGATGGCAGAGTCACGGCAGAACCTCGACGACGTGCTGGGGCTGCAGGAGAAGGCAGGAGGAGTCACCACAGCCTCCCCACCACCCCAAAATCCAGCAGGATCTCCTGCAGCAATGGGTACTGAACTAGTGCAGGGTGAGCCCTGTGACACTGGGATCCCCCAGACACTCACAGGCTTGGTCACCAGATAAGGAAAGCCTGAACCAGGTCCCTCCCCTGCCACACATGAAGGGAAAGGGATTTTTCCTCCCAAGGAGTGTGCAGAGCAGCCACCCAAAGCCAAGGGTCTCACCTGATGTAGAAGCTGTTGATGCCACAGCTGCTGATGAAATCGTAGGACTTGTCCAGGGGTTCCTCCTGCAGGTACTGGGAGCTGTAGCTGTCCTCAGGCACCACAAGGATGTAATCCTGCAAAGCAAGGATGAGATGGGTGAGCCAGGCTCCTCAGCTGAGCCAGACACAGCCCAAAACGAGCTCACTCTAAAGTCCAAATGCACCCTTGACTTCTCATCAGCTCATCCCTTGCTGGGACAGAACTTAACACACAAAGTGCCCAAGTGCTGGAAAGACCAGGGGCCACCTCTCTACTGGGGTCTGTACATTAGGGTCCATCTAATCCAACACTCCATGTGAGGAGTGGCCCAAATTCACTGGTGTAAAAAAAGGCAGAATACCCCAAAACAGGCAGCATTGGCTGTGCTTCAGCAGGGAGGAAGGCAGTCATTGTCATCTTAAACTTCTAGACATGAAGGCACCTGGCTTCTAGTCCTGTCTTTCAGCCATTATCCAAATTTTGGTCAATCTTCTAGTCCTGTTGCCTTAGGGCAACAAAGGCTACCTGCTCCCATGATGCTATGGAGGTGCAAAATATTGCTGGGGCAGGAGTAAGGCTTATTCTGGATTATCACAAGCTATGCAGGCAAAGCAGGAGCTTCAATTTCTGCTTTGTTTTGGTATCAAAACCCCCCAGTGAAGAGTGACTGTCATAGATGCTGTCTCTGTGAATTCTGCCCTCAATTCCACACCACCAAGGTTGGAGATTGCAACTTTCTAGGGTGGTTCAGAAACCAAACGATGGTGGGAAACATTCCTGTGGTCACACAGTGACAAAAATCCAAGGACAAACTCCAGCCCAGCCTGGCCCAGCATGACCTGGGAGCTTCCCAGCAAGACCCTCACCAGCCACAGCTGCTTGCCCTCTGGCACCCGAACAACCACAGTCAGATCATTATCAGTAACATCCAGGATAATCTGGTCCTCAGAAACTACCAGGCTCCGGCACCCGTAGCCATGTGGGCAGAAATTAGCACTGGTCTGACCTGGAAAGACAACAAACATGTTGGTCCCACATTTCCCTTGCAGGGCCCATCACACCCTCCCAGTTTGGAAGAGATGAGTATGAGTCTTGTTTCATCACTGCAGTCCTCAGAGGACTTGCAGTTATTGTCTGGCACAAAAAACCTTCCAGGGCTTCCCCCAGGTCCCTGCTCTCCTCACCTTGCCAGATGCGCCCACCGTTGATCAGCACTTCCACGGGGAAGGTGGGATGGTTGGGCTGGTAGTAGTGCAGGATGAAGGTGTAGCGACCCAGGGTCTGCACCCGGCTGTTAAACACAACAGCAGCCTGGCCAAAGCAGGAGAGAAAGAGACAAAAACCCCACAGCTGATGTCTGCACTCACAGCTGGGGTATTTTTTATTATTGCACAAATTTGTGCTCTTACTGCACAACTTGAGACTTTTGGTGAATCCATCCCCACAACCCAACGCTCCCCCCTCTAATGGTGCCACGTGCAAAGCTTTTCCTGGGAGCCCAGAGAACCAAGTAGGGTTGGATGGGGCTAAGACAGGAGGGTCCATGGGAATAACAAGTTTAAAGTCCAGATTAAATTCTGAAAACGCTGCCCCAGGTGTCCCAGCACCAGCAAACCAGCCCAACCCACCCCCATGCCACTACCTGTGGTGCCTGCAGGAGGATGAGCTCTGCAGCAGGGTCCACCACCGTAGGAGGACGAGGTGCAGGCTCCACCGGGACCCCAGCTGGAGCCACATGGACAGCCTGAGCCAAGGGGACATCAGGGCCAATGGGCAGAGCCTGGCCCCCCTCCAAAACAATTGACTGAGAAAGCTTCAGGAACCTCGAGGGAACGCAGGAGCTGCTGGAAAGCACAGAGAAAACAGGATGTCAAGATCTCCAACAAGGAAAAAAAGAGGTTATGGGGTCCTGGCAGGAGAAGCAAGTCCTGTAACACCTGGCAGGTTACAAAGTGTGCCTGCCAAGGGAGATTCTACCAAGACCCCTGGGGCTGTTGGACATGGGCTCAGCAGGAAGCACAGGAACCTTGCACAGATTAATTCCTGTGCAAATATTTATTCAAAGCAGTGTCAAAAATGCGGATGCAGCGAGTGTCTCTTGCAGTATGGGAGCTATTCAGGATGACACTTGAGTGTCTGCCACAGCAGCAGTGTGGTGTTCAGATGAAGGACCAGCAGCCTGCTGCCTGCTAGGTGGACATGGACAAGGAGCTTCACCTCAGCCAGAGAGCTCCTTCTACTGTGTCAAGAACTGCAAAGACTCCAAACCTGAGGGAAGTGGGGGAAGCAACTGCTTGTGGAAAGAGCCACCTTCATGCTACAACCCCAAGGGACCCGAGACACTTGCCTGTTGGATGAGAACGTGCCATGGACACTGATGCAATGCACCTTCGGCTCGATGAACTCCATGGTGAACTGTGCAGCAGGGATGAGGTACACCTTGTGCTGCCACACGTGAGAGAGACACCCAGTTACATGACAGCTTCTGCTGCTGGGAGCCTGTAGCAGTTCTGGGGCCCAGCATTGATCAGGCTGACCACACCAAGCACCTCCTTATCAGACACTTCATGGCAGGTCACATCTCTGCTCACTACCCCTTCTTCTTTGGCACAAGCTCCTAAAGGAGCTCCACTTATTTATGGGATTCTGTTGTCCTTGGCTAAGCAACTATGAATGCCTTCAAGGTGAGACAGGACTGCCATGGTGCTGCAGAGCTCCCTCTGCAAAGAGCAGCTTCTCCCCATCCTCTCCCAAATCCCAGTCCCATGATCTACTTCAGAACAAACCACTGACCACAATCTCCGCCTTGGACTGCTCATGACAGACAAAGATCTAATGTCCAGTCCAAACAGGACAAGAAAACCCTTCTACAAGCAAAGTACCACTCCTGCCCCTCCTCCTGCCAACAGAGCTGCCCTTGCAGGTGGCCTTACCAGGAAGAAGTCAGCCAGATCAGAGATGAAGCGAATGGTGGCCTCAGAGGTGAGTTCAAAGGTGGCCATGCGGCTCTGGGAGTCCACAGCAATCCCTCGACACAGGAAACTGTAAGAGAAACACAGGTTTTGAAGCCAGCCTTGAGCTGGGTCACGACCCATCTCTTGTCTTGCCAGCTATATGTCCTGAAGGTATTTATACAAAGTCCCTGGAAACCTTTTGATGCCTTTTCTGGCCAGGCATGAGTGGAGCCTCCCAAGGACACCCCACACGTTTGTTTCCTACTGCAAAGGTTGCAGTCTGAAGTCAAACATTACTACAGCAAGGGACGGGGCTTGACCTGAACCAACAACCCCCCCAAACCTCCTGTAGGCCATTCCCTAAGCCAAGGTCCCTGCCAATGCACTCAACTGTAAACAGAATCAACAGATTATCTCCTGGCAGAGACATCAGAGGACTATGTTGGCCCAGGTACATAATTCCCAGGGATGGCCAGTCACCAAAATCCATGTCCAGCTAGAATGAGTTTGGACATACACAGCTGTACAACATTGAGGTGCTGCTTTGTTCATGTGGTGAAGCAGAAAAAGCTCAACGGGTGGTGGGCCTGTCAGTGTGCCATGTAGAGGAGGACCACACCCTCCCTCCATCTCAGAGATGACCATACCTGTAGACACACGGGTAGAAGATGAAGGTGGCCTGCTGCATGGCTAAGTGTGGTGAGCTCACAGCAACACCCACCGACTGCAAAGCGTTGGTGTTGGCGTACTCCACCACCAGCACGTACTTTCCGGGCTGGGCAACAGGCAGGGACAGCTGGACTTCCACCTGGAGGACAGAGAGATGACCAAGTTAGGGTCTCCCGTCCCACTCCTCATGCCCAGGCTACAAATCCAGCCTCCTCCATGGCTGAGGGGACAACGGGATGACTCAGACCACACCTCTCTGCATGTCAGACGCCGCTTTTGGGTGCCTTGAACGACAGGGCATGGAAGCACCCAGCTGCATCGGGTAACCATGGGGTGCACATGGGTGCAAAGCCCTCCTGGGGGGTACCCAGGTCTATGTAAAGCACCAGGATGGTGGGAGCAGAGGGATGAGTGTGGCAGTGCCCGAGTGACGGGGGGAAATGAGGTGCCACTCACGTCACTGCCGCTGCACGTTGCCATCTGGGGGTGGGAGGGGGTGAGCTGCTCAGTGGGACACGCTCGGGGTAAGCGGTTGTCCAGCCTGCACACTGCATTCAGCCCTGACACAGCAGGGAAGCCATCCACAGACAGGTACTTGTACAAGAGGCAGCTAAAAACATGAAGAAAAAAATTGCTGTAATGACTGTAAGAGCCAGGAGCACTCAGGCAGCCTGACCCCAGCAAGATCAGCAAAAGGCTTTGGTCCATCATGAAGGCTCCTTGCCCAAAGGGGCATCTCTGGTTAGTGTGGAGCAAGAGACTCTGTAGAATACGACCAGCAACAGCACAAAGCTTCTCCTCTTGCAATATGCTTTATCCTGGGGACCACTGCTATAGTTAAGGGTACAACTGGTGTCCAGAGCCCAACCAGCCTTCCTGCCACAATGGACAGTGCAAGTAGATGCACTGAGATGTTCTAAGCACTACCAGACTCTGCTCGTTCATTTGAAACAGTCCTTCAAGACCTAACTCTTTGTAGCCATTTTCCAGGGCTGTTGACTAACGTACAACCCAGCACTGGGAACCCAGCCTAGCAGAAGAGAGGTCTCACTGGGTGAGCTGGCCCTCCAGGATCCATGAGAACACACAGACTGACTGTGCCATGGATGAGGAGACCCATGTGCCAGCTTTTTGGGACAGCACAGGTTCAATGGGCTCTATCAACCATGGCAAAGTGCTCCACTAAGCAGTTTTATTGCATCCAGACCCTCACGGAGTGTGGACTGTATCCATGTCTTAACCCCAAGCCAAGAGGAGCTGGGAAGGTCCCACACAGCACAGAAACATGGAGATCCTTACTTCTGGATGGCTTGCTCTGGGGCTGGCTGGTAGGTACATGGCTCTGTGACCTTCAGCTGCAGTATTGGAGCTTCATAGTACGAGCTGGGTAGCAAAACCAGGTAGTCCTGGGAGGAGAGATGGGAGAGTTGGTTATGCCTGGGATACTTGCCCCCAGGGAGCTGCCGAAGCCCCTTGTGATGGATGGATGGAGCACGGGGGCTGGTCCTTACCAGCAGCACACCCTCTGCTTCAACAACCAGGGACCAGGTGTTGGGGTTGAGTACGAAGGGCTCCCCGAAGCTGTTCTGGGGGACGGTGACAAAAGCTGGCTCTGTGCTGGGAGCAAAGACAATCTGCTTGGTCTGCTCTGTACCTGGAGGGGGAGGGAGGAGAGGCTGTGAAGGGACTGGGATGGAAAACCCAAGGCTGCAAGCAGGAGGCTATGGAGGCAAGCAGCTCAGCAGCACAACGGGGAGACCGAGGCTCCTGCTCTCTCCACGCTGCCATAGCAGATGCACCACAACCCTACACTGTCCCATAGCAGAGACATTCACTTGGAATCTGCTCGGTAGCTTAATGGGAGAAAAAAAAAATCCATAAATCACTGCAATCCTGAGTGCTAATCCACAGCTCTCAGTGTGCTCTGCACCCCTGGACTGCAAAGCACACAGTGTCATGTGCCAAGGAGAGCTTGGCCAGCTAGAGAAGGAAGGAACTCATCTGTGAAGAGTTTATTCTGAGACAGACAAAAAGAAATGCCCAGAGAGATTCTTCCTTAGGGATATCCTGACCCCAGCTCCACAGCTGAGATCCCTGTCTCCTGGCAACCTCTCAGACCCCCGAGCTGTGCTCCTGTCTTTCTTGCCAGCCACACTCTGCACCCCAGATTTAGACATTAATTTTAACTGGCAGGACAGAACGGGTCTAAGGTTGATGTTGAGGAGCTCCTTGGCTCAGCTCACACAGTCCCACAACCTCTGAGATCATTAACTTTGGATGGAATAATGATGCAGCACCTAGAAGCAGCCTGGCTGCCTGTCAGCAGCCTCAGGAGTGTTTTGAAGAGCAGGGGTGAGAGGGATTCACTGGGAATGGCTGCAGGGCGAGCAATGAGATGAAGAGGGAAGAGGGAACGTGGCACGCCGACTATCCTGGTGTGGTACATGGACACTGAGGCATAATGCTGAGGGCCAGAAGCTAAAGCAAGGGCTTGATGCTACTGCTGGGATGGATCAGCCCCATCCCATGTGTATGAGCTCTGCGACATGCCTGGCACCAGTCAAGCTCTTGCTTTCTCAGATGGGAAGCAGAGGTGAGGATGCGAGGAATGAAGAGGTCTCCCTGAGCAGGCAATGGGGTGGGTTTCTTGACAAGCTGAAGATTCACATCCCTTTGAAACGACAAACAACTCAAACTGAGACAGCTTCTGGAGGTGGGGTGGGAGAAACCAGTCTGCAAATCACACACTTGGAAAAGGCTTCTCTTTTCACAAGCCGCATCTTCCAACTTCTCTTCTTTCCAGGCTGCTTGTCCTTTCCCATGTGAAGCCCATTCCACCTGGCCAGAAGGTGGCTCAGCATTTCTGGAGCTGATCTGGCCTATCAAGGAAGCTGCTCTCCTGGGTCCCATCGCTGGTGTGTCTGTCTGGCAGCTTGTCTTCAGCACCAGAACAATCCAATGTTGCTTCCAAGCAAGGAGGGGAGCACATTATAAGGCAAATGAGCTCTGCTGCTGGATAGGACACATTAAATACTTCCAGACCTTTGGTGGGATCCTGAAGCATGAGCATGGCTCATGCTTCTCTTTTCTTTCTGCTGCATTACATGACTGGCCATAAAATTAACCAGCTGTTTTTCCTCTCTTAAAAAAAATAGAAAAATAGTATCTTGGCATCTCAAACCTTGCATATCACATGAAGGCAAAACACCTTCTATGTCAATTCAAGACAGAGGAGAGAGCTTCACATGCTGCTAAATTAGGTAGCTGGTGTCAACAGCCTTGTGCTGTGTGTGTGTATGGTCTGGAGGAAGAGTTTCAGCAGGATGATGTGGCTGTAGGTAGCAGCAGAAGGGGTAAAATCCACCATCCAACCATGCACTAGGGCACTTGCATTCAGGTCTGTCCCCACGAAGTCTTGCTCATATTGATTCCCAAAATATTTGTTGTCTGGGTCTCTAGGCTTGTTTGGCCACCTTTTGGTGGCTCTTCCTCTTCTCCAGTAGCTCATGGATTGATGAGAAGACACTGCACCAGAGTGTAGTGCCTGTGTAACACGTGCAATTCCACATCACTTCCAAGCCCCACGCCCTGTGTGAAGCCCCCAGCCTGGCTCTGGAGCAGGGCAAGGCAAGGGCAGGACAGACACGAGGACACCTGAGAAACAGAACCACGTCCAGCTGCCACGGTTTGGATCCAGTTCCCAGCACGTGGCCCATTCTGGTTTTGTGGAAACCCAGCTCAGCTCTGTCTGGGGCACTGGGGTGATCTTGTTGCTGGATATTGAATCACACAGCAGCCTTATCTCACACAGCCTGGCTGATAACAGTCCTCAGCACACAGCCCCAGGGCTGGGGGCCAACTCGCTGTTGCTTTGTTAAATAAGGGGGGGGCTGCAAACTCAAACCAGCCTTGTCAGGGCAGCACTAATGGGACAAAGCCCTATGGAAGCGTCTTCTGGAAAGGATGATGCAGAGGCTGCCTGGGATGGGGAGGAGGTGGCGATGGTGCAGGGGAGCAGAGCAGTCTGGGATCCTTACCTCTCCTTCGTGGCTGATAAGCTGTAATTTTGCCATATACAGTGGCCCCTCCTGAATTAATATACCTCAGGATGACATGGAACAGATAGAGCTCTGCCTCCTTCACGTCTACAGTGACTCTGATTTTATTCTGCAAAAAGCAAAAAAGCACACGGGGGCACACGTCACTGGGGGGGGGCAGCTCCTGGCCACTCACCCACTCCACGGGAGAACCTTACCCACCTGCCTACCTGCCTGCCTGCCTGCCTCTCTTCCCCCTCCCTCGCCATCCCATGGCACAGCACTGGCCGGCCACCTGGGACGGGCACACCTGAGATGGGCACGCTTGGGATGGGCACACCTGGGACGGGCAGGAGAAGGGGGGGCAGAGGAGCAGCGCGGGATGCTCTGAGTTAGTCTAGAAGTGAAAAATGCACTTACAGTTGCCACAAACATTAAACTTTCCTTCCTCAACGACCGAGACCCTCCCTTCCACACTGGCGGGCCCCCGGCTGACGTAGCGGAAGACGAGGCGGAAGAGGTCGGGGGAGGTCACATTGAGGGTCACCACTACCTTGGGCTGGTGGGAGAGAGAAAGGGGAGAGAAGCAGAGCACACCTTCAATTACCTCCACCGCCGCCAGCCCAAGCGCAGCCGCTCGGCTCACTGCTCCCAAAGCCACATGCAAGGAGGAGACAAGCACAAAGCGACGCTGTCCCTTCTGGGGCCAGCCACCCAGGGAGCAACCTGCCTGTGGGAAGGGGGTAGGAAGGCTCTGCCCACAGCTGGGAGATGCCATGGCACGGCAGGGTGGTTGGGTTACGGCTGGGGGACACGCCATGCCAAAGGAAAGGTTTGGAGAAGTTCTCGATTTAGGGCTTTGGGCTGCAACCAGCCAGCAGGAAACAAATGCTGAAGGACCTGCCCTTGTGTTTATGGGGCTCTGCCCAGAGGAGGCTGCAAATTGGTGCCTCATCCTTGGGAACCCGCAATGCTAAGGACTAGTGGTGCTAAGGGAGTGTGCCACCCATGGGTGCACCAGCCTCCGCCTGCCTGGACCATGATCAGGAAGACTCCGGTTAAGCAGATGCTTAAGTTCGACCCATTTCAAAGAGATCTAAGCATCTGCTTAAATACCCTCCTGCCTGCAGGGCAAAGCTGGGGTCTGCCCAGGGAGACTCCTAATGAGGGCTCTGTGTTCCTCAAACCTCCAGTTACACACCATCTTCTCACTAGAGACCAAACTGGAAGGATCCTGCAGAGAGCAAACTACAGGTGAGACCTGCCAGCAGAAAGCCACGGACCAGCCCTTCCATCAAGGCCTATTCCTATCTCAAACGTCAACACTGGATGCAAAACAAAGGCCATGAGCTTGAGCAAGAGCTCCATCCTTAAGCTTTAAAGCTGCGGTTTCCTCAAGGGACCCTACAGGAGTTTGCTGCTTAGCTCCTACATACAAATTCGGTGGGAAATGACTAGCACAGTAGGTCCCTCCTATGCCACCTAGGCACAAGAAAAGCGAAGAAAATTCAAAGTACACACACCAGAATAAGGGACAAGACTGTCAGAGAATCCTTGCCCTGCACACCATCCCCAGACACACACAGGTGACACTTCCGCGGGGGCCATGCAGAAGAAGAATCCACCAAGGAGAATAAGAGTCAATAGATGAAAAGAGTTTCACTTCCAGGGCTTAGACAACTCCAGGTTAGTGCAAACCACCATTACAAAAAACCATCTAACGGCAAGAGCAGAGGCAGAAGGGTAAGAAGAGGTCCAAGCTGAACATGGCAGCTAAGAAGGAGCTGATTTATTTTTGGAAAAGGGAGGAAAGGTTATGCAGAGAGTCGCAGGAAAGAGCAGAGTCAGATGAAGGAGCCACAAGATAACCCAGAGACAGTGTTTACAGACATCCCTGTAAGTAATCACCAAGCTACCACCTTTGTCTAACCGGATTAGGATGTCAGGGGGTTCCCAATTTAGGATCTTTCCCCTCATCAGTCTATGCCAACCCCAGCACTACAGGAAATATCTGTGCAAACAGGCTATATATATACACTGTGCTGTTTATGTTGGCCACCATGTGACTCGGGGGGCTGAGATGCACTTGGGGTGAAAGATGTGTGCCAAAGGCACGTCAAGTCCTCCACCGGCCACATCCTCCCCGGGGGGAGCTGGGCTGGAGACACCAGGAGTACCTGGATGGGGGACATCTGCGCGTATCCTCGCCAGCTGAAGCCCTCGAACTCCAGGGGGTTGTAGCCGAAGCGCACAGCCCCGCCAGCTGGTGTGGTGCCTTCCTCCAGCTCAAACTTCAAGTGGTGAAGGTCTGGGAAGTAATGGTCCCGCACTGGTCTGGGGAAGAGAAGGAGCATCGTCACCTGCTGGGTAAGAGGACATCACCTCCAGGCACGCAGCCCAGATGATGAGGTCCCCACCTCATGGTGGCCAAGGACACCATTCGATGGAGCAAACAGGAGGCACCTCGAGGTGCCACCTCCCTCTAGCAGCTTACTGGGTGCAGGTGGGCCCACGGGTGTTGTGCCGGCAGTGACAGGCTCCGCTCCTCTCCTGGCAGGATGGCCCCAGGGACCCGCCGACGTCGCAGCGGCAGCCTGCGGGCAGGAACCGCCTGTTTACATTCCCAGCGCTAACGAGCTCCTGGGCACTCATCAAAGGCTCGTCCCGGCGGGCTGGGGCTGCTATTTTTATTCCATCGTATCCGTTTTCATATTGGCCCCAACCCCACTTGGACCAGCTCCTCTCCCACCTCAGCGCCGAGCTATTTCCAGGCGGCTGATGGAACAAGGGCTGCAAACCCTCATGGCTGCAGAAGCCCTGTTCCCTCTTCCCAGCCCTGTCAGGATCCTGTGGGACAGCTGAGAGCGGCCAGATCTCCTCCTGTACCTCCTCCCATGGGGATGATGGAGAGCAGCCAACCCCACATGTCCATGCCCCACCTGCTCCCAACAGGAGGAAGGGGTAGAGCTGCAAGGACGTGGCCAGTGGATAAAACACACCAGTTTCTGGACACCTTTCCTGGCCTTTCATTCCCCAGCCTGATGGACCTGTGTCCAGTGGTGGCACAAGCATGAACTCAAGTCTCCAGATCCACAGCAAGCCCCAGCCTGTGCTCTGGGCCATGGTATGATCAGAATCAAGAGGTGAGGTATCTCCTGCCTCTTCTCTCCAAGACCAACACTTAGCTGATACACACAGAGCCGCTTGCTCCAGGGGCAGCTCTTGTGGCCCCCCTCATTTACCCCACACACCACGAAGAGGACTCACCTTGGCAGCCAAAGTAATTTGCATTCTCCATGTTGAAGTAGCCGTCTTTGCATGTGGAGCAGAACTGGCCACAGGTGTTTGGTTTGCAGAAGCACTGCCCATCAGCCTAGGAGAGAAGCAGGCACAGAAGCTCGTTCCCCCCATTGCTCACCATGGCCAGGCTGTTTCTCAGTTATCTGGGTCCCAGACACTGGAGGAACATTCTGAGCCTCATGCTCTACAGGGCTTCCTGCACGTGGGTGGCCAGATAAGTTAAATTACCCAACAATGCAGACAAACAAAAATCCAGGCACCCTGGGCCAAACCCAGAAATATTTAGGTGGCTAATTTATGACAGGTCTTAACCCTGTGTTCTCAAGCAAGCCCAGATTGTGGTGAGACCTTTGAGAGCTCAGCGTCAGGACAGGCCCCTCCAGCAGCTGCTGGGAGAGATGGAGCTGAAAGATCCTGCTCGGAGGTGCCTGGAAGCAGAGAGGTGCAAACCCACCTGCCGACACTCCGCGATTCCACTGATGGTGCCCTTGGTGTCACACTTGCAGCCTGGAGAGAGGAGATGAACAAGAAAGCTGGATGATCAATCAGCCCCTGAGAGGAAGCCTCATGGGGGACAGTACCCACCACACCAGAGGACACCAGCTGGGATAAGAGGAGCTGGGAACTGGTCAAATGGAAGGTAGTACAGCACAAGGGCTCACATTTCATTTTGGACAGGTAATGTTGAGGACACACCTACCAAGGACATTTGCCTTTTCTGCACATTTGGCCATGAAAAAATTAAGTGTGCAGAGTCTGCAGAGAGAGCTGAGAATGACACAGCTCATTGCACAAGCCCTGTGCTTCATCCCAAGCAAAAAGCTCCAGCCTCTCCCCTCTCCAAGTGGGGGTTACCCAGACCACCCCAGCTTTGACATGTCACTTCAGGGTGAAGATGGAAGGAAGGGCATCACTTCCACCCAGCAATGATGATCTCCACTGGCCTGGGTTTGGATCTTGTACTATTACAGCACAGAGGGGACTTTTTGGGGCTGTGCAGATGCTGTTTCCTTACTCAGGCAGCCGTAGGGGTTCTCTGGGGTCAGGTTCCAGTATAAGGGCTTGCATCTGTCACAAGCTGGACCTTCAACGTATGCCCGACATGCACAGGAGCCCTGGAGGAAGGTGGGGGAGAAAGATCAGGTGAGAACTGGCAGCATGGTGGCTGAACGTGGTGTCTGCTGCTCTGGCTGTTTCCAGGCTGATTTTCAGACAAATCCTAAGGAAGGATTTGTCCCAAAGTGAGAAAAAGGGGATCACATACAAACGACCTGCAGGGATTGGTGGGTCCATTGGATACTCACCGGGGCCAGCGAGGGATCTGCAGTCACCAGCCCTGCTGGGTTACAGGAGCCCACTGGAAAAGAGGCACAAGAAGGGATTTATTCAAGACAGCTCACACCACACCTGTTCTACAGGGGGTTATTTCTTCCCTTGAGAAGCCCTGGGAGGACGATAAACCCATTTACCACCACACACCACCACATCCCAAGGCTCCAGAGTGTCCCATGGTGATGGAGAAGGGGGTTACCTTCACAGTGTGGGAACCCATAAGCTCCTGGCTCGCAGCTGTCACAACGTGGTCCCGTCACCCTGGGGCGGCAGCTGCACTGCCCCGTCTCCTGGTCACAGGTGCTGTGCAGGGAGCCCTCCTGGGAGCACTGGCAAGCTGGGGAAGAAGAGAGGACAACAGCTCGAGCTGCAGGGCACAGCCACTCCTGCATCCAAGGCTTCCCACCAGCAGCCTCCTTTGTCTGCCTGACCTTCACCAGCATCAAAGCAGCCAAGAAATAAGGGTTATAAATAACGTGCTTTGGGTTAAAACCACCCCATCTTCTAAGGAAAACAATGAGAGCAGCAATGTTTATTGTGTCTGTCCACATGCACGCCACAGCCCTGCACTGCAAGGACACAAAGGGGCTGGAGAGTGTCCAAAGAAGGGCAACAGAGCTGGTGATGGGTCTAGAGAACACGTCTTGTGAGGAACAGCTGAGGGACCTGGGGGTGTTGAGCCTGGAGAAAAGGAGGCTTAGAGGAGACGTTCTGGCTCTGCACAACTCCCTGAAAGGAGGTTGGAGCCAGGTGGGGTTGGTCTCTTCTCCCAAGGAACAAGTGATAGGACAAGAGGAAACAGCCTCAAGTTGTGCCAGGTGAGGTTGAGGTTGGACACAAGGAACAATTTCTTCATGGCAAGGGTTGTCAAGGGCTGGCACCAGGGCAGTGGCGGAGTCCCCAGCCCTGAAGGGATTTCAAAGCTGTGGAGATGTGGTGCTGAGGGACATGGGTTAGTGGTGACCTGGCAGTGCTGGGTTAACAATTGGGACTCGATGATCTTAAAGGTTTCTTCCAACTAAAACAATTCCATGATTCTGATTTATGTGTATTTCAGGAGAGGGGGAGAAGTCCTGGCTAAGGAAAAGAGGAATGTGTGATCTCATCTGCTGAAGTTCAGCAACCAGCGACAGATCAGACCCTACCACAGCCCATTTGCACCCAAAGCAGCATTTGGCCATCAGGGTCTGCCTGTGGACACTGTGCATGGGCAGCAAGCCAACAATGCAGCCACGGGGGCATGGGCAGCACGATGTCTCTGCAGCTTCCTGATGACCTCATGTAGAGATCCTGCTGCCCTATCACAGGAAAGGTCAACGAGCTGCCAGGGAGCTGCCCATGCCCTCCTTGCCCAGCCAGCACTCCTCAAATCCCTGCCAATGGGGACAATTTTAGGCTGACACCCCCAGCAAAACGTCGTTCATAAACCAACAGATTCAAAATGAAATAAAACCAGGTTTTCCTCCTTTCCCCACTGCGACTCCTCTACAGCTCTGCAATTTGGACGCTGCTTTATGAGACAAAAAAACCCTCCAAACCAGAAGTGACTCCTGAGCTCCTGTGAGACCATTTCATCCCTACCTCCAGCCTCTTCAAAGGCATATCCCCGGCACTGGCATTTGTGCCCAGTGCTGCCAGCTGGCCAGGCTCAGGCATCTGCATTGCCCATGGTGCAAGAGGGTGATGATGCTTCTTTTGTCGCTCCAGGGAAGTTGTATCACAGATTATTTTTTAATGAGCAGTAAATTCTTGCTGGGAGACATAAGGGTGCATCTGGCTTCCAGTTGGACCATTGACAGGGAGGGAGATGGGGACATGAGCTGGGAGGGCTGTTTGGAGGATCTGGGGCCATGAGCACCTGCTGCAGGCATTGCTCAGCCCTGGCACCAGCAGCTCTGCTCCAGCAGCTCTGCAGTGCCCAGGGAAGTGGAGGCAAAGCTCTCACCATGCCAGCAGACACCTTGGATTTGGGGCTGATGGGAACCCCCAAATCCTAATCCTCATTGTTAGAATCATAGAATCATTAAGGTCGGAAAAGACCTCTAAGATCAGCAAGTCCAACCAACAACCCAACACTACCATGACCACTAGACCACATCCTGAAGCACCACATCTACATGTTTTTGAACACCTGCAGGGATGGTGACTCCACCACTTTCCTGGGCAGCCTGGTCCAGGGCTTGAACACTCTTCAGTAAAGAAATTTTTTCTCATATCCAATCTAAACCTCCCCTGGCACAACCTGAGCCCACTTCCTCGTCCTATCACTAGTTACTTGGGAGAAAAGACCAACACTCACCTCTCTACAACCTCCATTCAGGTAGATGTAGAGAGCAATAAGGTCTCCCCTCATCCCTCTCCTCTCCAGACTAAACAATCCCAGTTCCCCCAGCTGCTCCTCATGAGACATGTTCTCCAGACCCCCTGTACAACCATACCCCCGTTGGTTTCAGCACAGTTGCTCCTCCTGTGCATTGGCACGAGCCAAGGTGGAGTAAGCCCTGAAGAGCTGCCACATCTGAGCACCTGGTGGCACCAGGGTACAATCCAAACATGTGGTTTGAGACTTGTCCTCCCCTGCTCAGAGCCCTGCTCTCTCTGCCTGCAGGCACTCCAGCCTGAGGACATGCAGATGCAACCCAGCACGTGTTTTATGTGCATCTGCACACAAGCCTTTTGGAGAGAGACCCCAAAGCACAGCCAGCACTCCAAGCCATACTCTGTAGGTCTGCTTCTCAATAGGTCACTGGATTAGAGGCCATATGTCCAGACTGGGGTTTATTTCCCAGCTGAGCAGGCAGACTCAAGCTCCTGCTGTTAGAGACAGTGACTGAACTGCAGGAGACAATCCACACAACCTTTGGGGAAGCATTTCTGGAGATGTTTACTCCTTACAGACCGTGCCTTCAGATGCAAGAGCCAAGTGAACCATGCACAGGAGCAAGAGCCAATGACACTCACACCCAACCCCAGGAGATGGGTTAGGGGAAGGAAAACCATTAGGGAGCCCCCAGCAGCAGCTATTCCCTTCCCAGCCCTGAGCCCTGGTGGTGGGTACTCACGTGTGCAGCTGGGGTACCCGTAGAAGCCCAGGGCACACTGGTTGCACGTGTGTCCTGCAAAGTTCCCGTGGCATCGGCACTGACCAGCTGGGCTGCAGTTGTTGTCCACTGCCCCCCGGGCATCGCAGGAGCAAGCTGGAAGATATATAATCATCAATTTCAATAATCTGATCAAACACATGGTCCCTGGCCAACCACTGCTGGTCTGAATCGTCACTCGGCCCCACAGGAATTAGCCCTTTTCATCAGAATTAACTTCTTAATCCGCTGGAAAGACAGGCAGTATTTTCAACTAGAGTCATGGCCATACCAGGAAAATATATTGGGATGGAAGGGACCTCCAAAGGTCATCTAGCTCTTATCAGAGGATCATAGGAACAGAATGTTTTGGGTTTGAAGGGGCCTCCAAAGGTCATCTAGTCCATCCCCCTACAATAAGCAGGGACAGCTCTAACTAGATCAGGTTCCTCAGAGCCCCATCAAGCCTGACCTTGAATGTCTCCAGGGATGAGGCCTCCACCACCTCCCTGGGCAACCTGTTCCAGTGACCAACCACCTTTATATTAAAGAACTTTTTCTTAATTTCCAACAAAACACCACTGAGGGCTTTTTACAGCCCATTCAACATTCCTCAGCAGTTTAGCAGGTTAAGGCACTAAAAGGACAGACAAAAATAAGCTGAGACACCAGGTCACAGCAGGGTTGTGATGAGGAAATGTGAGAGATAAAAACTGCTCTGTCTTCCAGGCATGATCCATGACATCCAGCGCTATGGGTTTGATTTTGAGGAACACCAAAGGCAAAACCAGGCACGTTTTTCAGCAGGAATGGAGCGTTAAGGTCCTCACCGTAGCAGTGGGGGTAGGAGTGGTGCCCAGGGCTGCACTGCTCACACCGTGGCCCAGCAAACTCAGGTCTGCAGAAACATCTCCCAGCAGGATCACAGCCTCCCGGCAGCGTCCCCACCGCGCTGCAGCCACACACTGCAACAGAGAGACCCGCTGGGCTGGGGCACAGCTCATGGCAACATGGTCTTCTTTCCAAGGTTCTCAGATGGGCATTAAGCACTTCTCCAAGCATTCAAACCACCAACCTCTGCCCATTGCATATATAGAATCATACAATGTTTTAGGCTGGAAGGAACCTCCAGAGCTCATCTGGTCCAACCTCCCTACACCAGCAGGGACATCTCTACCTAGGGCAGGCTGCTCAGAGCCCCATCAAGCCTCACCTTGAAGGACTCCAGGGATGGGGCCTCCCCCACCTCTCTGGGCAGCCCCTTCCACTGATCTATCACTCTCATGTTAAAGAACTTTTTTCTAATATCCAGCCTAAATCTCTCCTTTCCTAGCTTAAAACCATCACTCCTGGTCCTATCATTACAAACCCTTTTGAGTAGACCTTCCCCTGCCTTCCTGTAGGCCCTTCAGCTACTAGAAGGTCACTATAAGGTTTCCCCAGAGCCTTCTCTTCTCCAGGCTGAACAGCCCCAACTCTCTCAGCCTGTCTTCATACCAGAGATGCTCCATTCCCCTGAGGATTCTGGTGCCCTCCTCTGGACACACTCCAATATGTCCCCATCCTTCTCGTGCTGGAGAACTGGACGCAGTATCCTCCAAAACACCCACAAAACCCCTTCCCACTCCTTCAAAGCCCTGCCGGGAGACTCTGGCTCTGCCTGCAGCCCCAGCCCCACGGCAGGAGATACTCACGCTGGCACAGGGGGTAGTTGAAGTAGCCAGGAGCACACTGGTCACACGAGTGCCCCTCGAATCCCGTTCGACACAGACACTGCCCCGTCTCACTGTCACAGGTGCCATCGTACTGGCCAGGGCCGGAGCACTGGCAGGCTGCAAAGCAACAAGGGCACCAGTAAATAAACTGCTCTTCATCTTCCCCCTTCCTAGGAAAGGAACCAGAGCTCCTGTTCCTCTGGAGGAGAAGTGCAGCTGCTGGAGAAACCATGGTGGCCACAGCTGACAACAAGTAGAATAATAGAATCATTTAGGTTGGAAAGGACCTCTAGGATCATCAAGTCCAACCATCATCCCAACATCTCCGTGATCACTAGACCACGTCTTGAAGTGCCACGTCTACTTGTTTGCTGAACCCCTCCAGGGATGGTGACTCCACCACCTCCCCGGGCAGCCTGGGCCGGTGCCTGACCTCTCTTTCAGTAAAAACTTTCTAATATCCAATCTAACCCTCCCCTGGTGCAACTTGAGGCCATCACCTCTTGTCCTGTCATTAGTTACTTGAGAGAAGAGACCAACAGCAGCCTCACCACAACCTCCTTTGAGGTAGTTGTAGAGAGCAATGAGGTCTCAGCCTCCTCTTCTCCAAGCTAAACAACCCCAGTTCCCTCAGGCACTCCTCATAAGTATGCCTGGCCCACAGCTCACATCCATAGGGAATTTCTCAAGAGCTCCCCGCAAGCTAAGAGGATGCTGGAGGGTCAGGGCTGGGTGGAAAATACCAGTAAAAGTCATGGGAATTTGTCACTTAGAAGCGGGGCTGGAGGATTCTTCCTCCCCAGCATGGGGGGAGGACAGGGAGGGGAGCAGGGCGAGCTTGGGGCCGCTGCCCTGAGTCACTCACGCTGGCAGGTGGGTCCGTAGTGGCCTGGGGAACACTGGTCACAGTGTGTTCCCTGGAAGTTGGGTTTACACACACACATCCCCACCCGTGGGTCCTTCCGACAGGCGTTGCCTTCAGTCCCACCGGCGTAGCAATCACAGTCTGCAGAGGGGACACACAACAAGCACCCACGGCTCTCAGTCCATCCCTGCTGCTGGGCAGAAGTCCCAGGAGGA
The DNA here is from genome assembly GCA_013401335.1 of Brachypteracias leptosomus. Classification (NCBI taxonomy): domain Eukaryota; kingdom Metazoa; phylum Chordata; class Aves; order Coraciiformes; family Brachypteraciidae; genus Brachypteracias; species Brachypteracias leptosomus. Next base: position 252,071 of record VYZX01015387.1, read on the forward strand.
CAGGGAAGGAGCTGCCCTGAGAGGCAACAGCTCAAGTATTTGCCTCCTAATAACCTTCCTACCAGATGCAAATGTTTGAACCAAAGCCTGCTCAAGTGACCAGCGTGCCTGGCTCATGGGGTCACCTCAGCATGATGGACACGTGCAAGGTGCTGGATGGGCAGCAGGACCATGCACAGGGCAGTGAATGGTATTTGCTCTAGCCCAGACAGGGCTGATGCAGTGCAGCATTCCCTAGCAGCTGTGTGGGGGCAACCCAAGCCTTCAGGGTCACTCTCTGGTCACTCCATGCTCAGCTGTGTCCAAGACCTTCCTGCTGCCAGGGCAGGTGGGTGACCAAGGCCAGCAGTGCTGAGGCTTTCAGCCAACCCTGCTGTCACCACCAGCAGTGGTGTGTGGGGTGCTGGACAGGGAGAGGGAAGGGCAAAAGTCATCCAAAAACCAGAGAGTGGGGGGGTGGAAATGAGAAGGGAAATGATAAATTCCAGCTCAGGAAAGAAAAAACCTGTCTGGAAGTTTAAAATATCAGAAGGAAGGAAAAGGTTATCTGGAGCACACTGGGGAGCATGAGACAGGGGAGGAGTTGGTGGGAAAAGAGACAAGAAAAAAGCATGAGGGAGGAGATGAACTGAGAGGAGTGAGTGTGAGAGAGGAGGGAGGCGGAGGGGAGCAGGACAAGGGCAGGGGTGAGGCTTCAGAACAGCAGAGGAAGCGACACCAAGTGAGGGCTTCCCAAGCAACCTCAGCAGCTTGGACCAGAGGGACCATCAGCACAGACCCACTGTGCCACCCACCACTGCCTGTGGCAGGAGGACAGGTCTGTATCTGAACCCAAAGGCTGAGATCTGGGAGAACCCAGCTCAGCCACAGCTCCCCGGGGATCTTAGTGGGGTTCCTTATAGGGAGGCCAGAAGGGACACCCCCACATGGCCTGGACCCCAGAAAAAAGCACAAAATCATGCTCTGGGCTGGACTTTCCCTGTCTATAAAAAGGGGATCATAAATCTTCCTTTCCCCCACATCTCAGCTGCCTCCTCTCTCAGAACCACTCTGTGTTGGGCTTGTCTCTTACATCGTACGTGACCTGATCTTGCATTGGATGGTGAGAGGGAACAGAAATAATGGCACAGTGATTGCCAAAGCATCAAAGAAAATTGCACTGCTTACTTATTATCTGTCCTGCAGGGAGCACTTGTTCTCCGGTGTCGTTGTGAGCAAAAGCTGGAACAGCTACACAGAGAAAGAGACATTGCACAGGTCAGAGAAACCCCATCAGGGTATCAAGGGGTTGACAGTCCCAAAGCTGAACAGGCTGAATGAAAACGTGGAACATGAAACAAAGTGCAGACATCCCACTAAACAAAGACCCATTACAGCCATTTTCAGCCTGGGCTCTGGAAAGACACCTCTCAGAAAGTGAGAGATGAGCCTCCAGCCAAATGGGTTCAGCTCCAGCTTCCACCCAAGCCAAATGTGGATGTGTCCCCACGTGTAAGAACCCTTCCTGGGACAGCAGTGCTGTGTGGCACGGGGAAAAGGCACCTGGAGAGGAGTCCCAGCTGGAGCTGGGGCTGTTCTTGCACCCGTGGGGTCCCATACCCAACCATTCCACAGTGTCCCCCCCTCCTCACTCACGGTAGCAGTGGGGGAAGTTGAGGTATCCCTCTGCGCAGGCATCGCAGTGCTCCCCGGTGTAGTTGGGTTTGCAGTAACAGCGGCCAGTGAGGTCCTCACAGGTGCCATCCGTGAAGTCAGACTCACAGTTACAGCCTGCAGAGAGGGACAAGGGGTGGCTGTCACTGCCTGAGACCCCCACTAGCCAGGAGAGCCACAGAAGCATCACTACAGTACAGAGCCTCTGTAAGAGACCCCACCTTCTGCTGCAGACACCACCCACAAATAAAAAGTTGAGATTTTGCCTCCTCAAAATGGGTCTGGTTTAGAGGAACAGCACAGCAATGGAGACAGCACTTTTTTAGCTCATTCCAGCCCAGCATGCCACCACTTCTGGTTTCACAGATGCTACAGACACATGCACTGACTGCATGCACATATATATTTCCATGGGCAATACCAGCTGCAGCAGGAAACACTCATGTGGCCACATCTCTCATGGTGCTGGACTCCCTACACTGTTAAAAACCAGCCCAATCCTCCAGATCAACCCCTCCAGTATTACCAATTCCAGGAGGGCATCTATGACCTGCACAGGAGATCATACTCACGATAGCAAATGTATGGAGAGTCGATCGGGTGGTCAGGGGACCGATAGTATCCTGGGATGCACCTCTCACAATTAACTCCAGTGGTGTGATGCTGAAAGACAACGGGTGAGAGGGACATCAGCTCCTCTGCCTGCAGGATTCACATTCATCTGCCAGATTTACTAACAGCTTCAGGGTCTGGAGGAAGCAACTCAGGAGTGTCAGCTCACAGAAGACTTAAATCTGCTCAAAATTCCACATACACTGATTCAAAACCAAAGCTTTTCCTGCAAACTGTATCCTCCCACAACACAGTGAGTTTCAGGTTGATATCTAACCTCTAGCCCATTTCACTTGCTTCAGCTGGTAAAATGTCCTGGCCACTTTGTGCTTGAAGGATAGGAGCAATCTCTTTCTTCCCAGCAAGAAAGCACAGATAAAAGTTTCGTGCCACTGCACAAATTAACCAGCTCAGTCACCTCAGAAGCAGAAGAGCTGCTTTCCCACTTCCATTGGAAACTTTGGAAACTGGCATTTTGGTGGCCAGAGAGAGACCCAGAGAGATGGCAACACCCAAGCACTGCAAACTAGGCTGGGACTTCCCAATGTGCTCATCACTAACCCATCCCTCCCAACACATAGTGCCCCAGCAGACCTGACTCCAAAGCATCAGAAGGGTCCTGGCACTACCCAGGGGACAACTGGGAACCCCAGTGCTCTTTTCATTACTGGTGCACGCTCCTTCAATCTATAGCAAAGAGACTAAATTTCCAGGAAAGACCTCATTAAGATAACAGAGGATGTGTGAGGGGGTTGGTGGAGCTCCCAGCAAGGCTGAGCTCCAGGCTGAGAGCAGAAAACCACAAAAACCTGCCACAGCCTTTTCCACGGGAGCTCTTCAGGCCTACCTGGCAGTCAATGCAAACACCTCCCCCTTCAAACTTGTCCTCATGACTCTTGCTGGCTCTGTGGCGATCCACCTCTGGGTCGTAGTAGCAGTCGTAGGCATGGCCATTGCAATTGCAGGCTGCAGATACAAAGAGATGTGAGCTAAGCCACCAGTCCGTGGAGGTCCTGCAGTCACCACCTGGATCTCAAGATATGAATCTGAAGACATCTCACGATATCTCATGGGTTTGACACTAGTTGGGTTACTTTTCAATGAGGAAAGATGTCTGAATGCATCTAGGGGACTACTCAAGCTCCCAGAGCTCTTCCAGTTCAAAAGCACAGAAGCATCAACCCTCTCAAAGTCTACTCTGCAAGGGGAAAAATGCAGCAGGCACAAAACCAGCAGTAAAGTATGTGCAGGCGTGTATAGACTAGAAAAATTACCCAACGTTGGGGCCTCAAGTAGTCTGGTTTAGAGGGCAACATTCTCGCCTTGTTTAGCCCATGGGGACAGAGGTGAGCTGCAAAGTTCAGCACCGGGGGAGGCTGCTCTTTACAACCCCCCAGGATAAAGATCTTTGCTGCTGTGTATTTATCAGGCCGTGTGCTGTAGCTGAGCACCACACTCTGTGTTCCCAGTGCAGCCCTGATTGTGCTGTCGGCGTTTACCAAAGGCTTCTCCAGACAAATAAAGGCGTCCTGTATGTAAACACATCCAAGTGTAATTCATCTCCCAGACAGAATTGAGCAATGAGACTTGTCTGCACGAACCCTTGGACACGGAGGAGGAACTGGAACATAAGCAGAGTCCCATACAGACCTCCTGGGCCACCCTGTGTGAGCCATGACTGAACACAACAAAGGCTGTGCCAACCATCCTCTGCAGGGCCAGCATCTCCATCCACCAGTGCCATGCACCACAAACCCACCACTTCAGCCAACTTCTCTGCGCTGAACCCCAAGGGGCTGGAGGAACGTGGTCATGGAACGTTAGGGATTGGAAGNAATCTGTGCTCTGCAAAAGAGCTGGAAAAGGGGAGGCAAACCCCAGCTCCCACTTACGCTGGCACTCGTTGGCGCTGTCGGCAGTGGCTGGTTTCCAGGGGAACTGGTTGAAGCCAGGGCAGCAGCGGTCACAGGAGCCACCACAGGTGTTGTGCTGGCAGTCACACTGCAGCCTGCAAGGGAGAGACAAGGCTGGGGCACTGACAGGGATGGGGGGGATGCTGCGGGACCCTGCTGTGCAGAACTACCACTAGGCACAAACAAGTGGTATATGTTAATCCAAATATTCTGGAAAAGAGGCTTCTAAGATTTTTTTTTAACTTTGAATTCTGATTTATTTTTTTTTCTGAGCCAAACGCTGAAGTGCTGGGGCCTGGGCTGTGGGACCTGAGTTGGAGTTGACCTATGGATGAGTCACAACCCAGCAACATGTTTTGTTCCCCAAGTGGTTTCAGGCTACTAAGGCAGAACCTGGCCCACCTGTGTGAGGCCCCAACCCCCAGGTTGGGGTGGTGGGTGAGGCTAGAGATAGATCAACCAGGAACCGACCAGTTTGTGAGAAGCAACAAGGAGCTGAATAGTTTGAAGAGAGTTCCTGTTGGGGGCAGCTTGCTGAGCTCTCTCTCAGGGGTGTGTTCCCCCCTTGGCTGATTTTGAGATGAAGAACAAAAGATGAAGCTATGCTGAGGGGATGGTGCTGAGCTGAGTGTTGGCCTGAGGAAGAAGAGAGCTGGCAGCACAAACACCAAGTTTTGCCCTTCCAGTGCCATTCTCTCCCTTCCTTCTCCTCCACCATCACTCCTCTCTTCTCCACAGGGAGACAAGGATTAGAAAAAAAGTAAGCATGCCACTGCCTGGCCAGCTCTGCATGCAATAAAACATGAAATGGTTGGTTTGGTAGAAACCTGAGCTGAAGAAGAGAGCAAGCAGCAAGATGCAGGGACACAAAGATGTCCCCATCACTGTGCAGGGCAGCGTGAGAGGAATAAATGGAGAAGGATGGGGCCACCTGGGTCCTGTCTGCTCCTCCAGGTATACCTGTGCTTGCAGGGAAAGGCCATGGAATCAGAACTAAGTCTTGTGGCAGATGCTGGCCCAGGTCCTGCTCTCCCCGCCGGCACGGGCAGGGCTGTGCTGGGTAAACAGGCGGCTCCGGAGGCGCCGGGCAAGAAATCCCGACGGATGGATCCTGTCCCTGCTCCACCACACGGTGATTCATTAACAGCAGTGACATCACCTCAGAAAACTTCCACTTAGCAGAAGGCGATTCCCATCCAACACAAATGCTTTCTGTTGTATTAGACTTATGGATAATACAGCCTGTTCCAGCTTTTATCTGTGCAATTACTCATTTCCCCTCAGGGCTGCTCTGCCACTCCCCTCTCTCCCTCCTCCAATGCTTTGCCATTCAAAAGCAGTGTTTAAAAATAAGTGGAATTTTTAGAAACAAACGGAGCAGTCATTCTGAGTGCCAGGCAGGAGCGTGGACATGGCTGCAGAGTGTCACGTTTTCCACCTTTGATTTTATTTCCGTCTTTATTTTAAGATGTGGGACCTGCATATGTGTAGTGAGCAGCCAGAGGCAGCAGCATGGGCAAGTGAACTCGTTTTAGTGAAATATGGGATGATCTGAGAGGTCAGGGCAATGCAGGCAAGGTCCACGCTCAGCCTGGTCACTTCAGTCAGAGGGGTAGAGAGGTGGGAGGTCTCAGCCCTGCTCCCAGCCCTGCTGGTGGTCCTCTCCTTGCAGACACCATGAAATGCTTGGCTGCAATCAACTCTTTGAGCACCCGTGATGCCCTGTCCCTACCCATGTTGACAGGCTGGGCTGTTGCTGGCAAAGCCTGGGCATGAAACTGAGCCCCTCAGAGCTTGGCTGGAACTTAAGTGGCAGAAATGAGCCCTAAAACATTCACCAGGAGCTTTGTTCTCCCTGTGTTTAGCAGATCCAAGGGGGAGACTCAACAAGAGGCCAAACTTGGCCATGCCTCTGTAATGAAACCATCTGCAGACCTCTCACCTGGCTGAACCACTCAGTGCTTCCAAGGAAACAGAATTTTATGGGTTTTTCCACTGCAGCTAGAGATCAAGATTAACATCCATATACACATATGTGTGGAGAAAGATGGTCACTGAGTCAAGGAACTTATGAACCTGCTGAGCACCATTAATCTCCCTGGCTGGAGGACGTGGCTCCAGTCACACACCCCGGGCTCTTTCATGTGGGAGATGTTTGGAAAGCACTGGGTCAGTTCCCAGAATGCAAAAAAGATGGCACTCCATGAGTAGAGATGCACATTTCAGATGGAGAAGGAGCTATTTATTTAGTCTCTGCTGTCCAGAATTAGCAACAACCTCTCTGAGAGCTCATCCATCACAGCAGCTTCACTCCACCTTGTGCCGAGCCCATGTTGCTAATGAATTATAGACGAATGTGCATGAGCTACAATATTTACATGTTTCATTGACTGAATATATACAAGGAAGAAGGAGGGGCGGCTGTGTTCACATAACACATATCTCCTGGTTGTCCTGTCTTCCCACTGGAATTGATGCTCAAGAGCAGGGACTATAAACAGTTTCCAGGAAGCAACTGAGAGCAGCACACGAACGCTACAGCATCTGGATCTGGCTGGGACATCTGAGGATAGCAATCAGGAAAAAAAAAGCCCCTTCCTCTAACTACTGCTGACTCTACTGAGGGAAACCCACCTGCAGAAGGGACTCACAGATGGCATGAGTGTCACAGATGGCACTCATGCTGCTTTCCCTTCCAAAATGGGAAAGAGTGAGCTGGTGTTTGGGATGCAGCGGTGGGAAAGCATCCTTGATCTCCTCCTGCAGCTCTGCTCCTGACCAGCCAGGCTGCTGGTGTCTTGTTGGTTATCTTCAGCATCAGGCACAGAAGCAGCAGCCGGACTCTCTGGGTGTCTCCTCTTTTGTTTGTGGCATCTGTGACGGGGCAGTGAACCCACGGAAGCAGTGGCTCTTATCAGTGAGGTGCAGAGCACTCGCAGGGTTCTCCTGAGCTCACGTCAACAGCAGACACATGTCAACACATGATTCCTGTCTGGGTGCTCTGTCTGCAATGTGCCAGGTCCCCTCTGATGCTTATCTCACTGCTCACGGGGTTTGCCAGCAGAAAGGTTTGTGCCTGATCCCGCTGGTGTTCACCTTTAACCAGGAGAACCTCCCTTCCCTCTGCCTGATTCAGCCCACTCCATCTTGGGGCAAAGAAAGAGTTGTGCAAGGTGCCAAGGACCCTTGAGGACACTGTACCTGCCCTGGCACATACCCACTCACACGGGGACCAGACGTGCTGCCAGCTTCACACAGCTGGATGTGCAGCCTCCCTAGCTTGGCACGTCAGAGAAACTTTCCAAAGCTGCATAAACATGATCATTTATGGCCAGGAAGTCAGCTCACGAACATGCTCCATCACGTCCTAAAGCCTCTGCCACGATTTCTAGCTCACCTCACCTCTATCACAGTGCTCATCCTGCCTCTCTGGGCAACAGGCACAAGAAACACAGGCGTGTGCAGAAGAGAGGAGTTAAAAAGAGGAGCAGAGACCTTCCAGACAGGCTGAGACATAACTGGGATTTTTAATATGGTCGAGCCAATTCACATCCCTCATCTCGCTCTATTTGCACTTCCTTGCCCTGTTGCTGTCACAGAGCAGCATCTGAGGAGGCAGGACATGTGCAGAGGGAACCCCACAGCTCCAACTCAGATGGGCAGCACAGATTGCTGAAGAAATGCCACGTTTCTGGCATCTGGTGCCCATGACTGGGAGGGTTTCAGTGTGTCTGAGCCCTGTGATGACTCTTCTCATGCAGCGTTATGGTAGGAATCACCATGCTGGCCCCATCAGGGGTGGGATGACTGCCCAGCAGTGCCCACTTCAGTGGGAAGGCTGGACACAGCTGGAGCCCTGGAGAATGGCCACATTTCACCAATTACTCATTTTCTCAACTGGAAGCATCATATTTCTGCTGACTTCTCCATGTTCCTGGGCACGGCAATACCATGAGAAGTTCTATTCACCCAGCATCTTTGTCCTGATGTATCCCAAAGGGCTTTCCAGATATAACTGCACAAAGCACCCAAGTAGGAAATGTTTTCTGCTGCAGGCAAGTGGGATCTGCCCTGGGTGAAATGCAACAGCTGCTTAGGAACATGTGCTGCAACTTTAGAGCACAGTTTGGGGCCAAGAGTGAAGATGCCAAATGAGAGTGGAGGAGGGGAATTCTGAGACAGTCATCAGCAGAAGTGGCACTGAACAAGGATTCCCAACATATCTTCTCCCTCAACTCTCCCTCCTTTCCTGGAGAGCCTCAAACCATCGAGACATCCACAAAGTGCCAAGACATTTCAATGTTAAAGAATCCCTTTGCACCACGAAGCCTTTTTCCCCAGTACACAGGTGTACTGTGCATCCAGCCACGCCAAAGCCTCAAACAAAAAGGAACTGTACATCCAAACATTTATGAACTTCCCTTTGTCCAAGTCTTTGGCACACCAAGGCAGACTTGCTTACCAATATGTCTTTGTTTTAATATATAACAGCTTTAACCTTGGCTGGGACTCACTGGAATTTTATTTCCGAAGATCCAAAAGCTCTACATGATCCTGATGAGAAAGAAATACAAGCTTCCCTCGTCCAGCTGAACCTACCCATCCCTTTCATAAAGGCAACATTCAGGCTGCAAACAGGTGGCTAAGCAGCAGCACTTCTACAGTTTGAAGCAGCTCTTTGGCATCTGAAGTTGCCAAGGCGGATGGGAAGAGTCCCAAGAGCCAAGATGTGGCTGCTTTGCAAGCTCCTGTTCTTTTGCAGAGTAGTTGTTCAGTTACATACATAACCAATTTATAGTTCTTATGGGTAGGAACGGGCAGCAGAGTGTCTGGTTTCATGGGAGACCATCCAATTTATGAGAGCATTGCCCCAGTTCCCAAGAAGTCATATGGGAAGCAAGAAATGTCTCTGAACAAGTTCAGAAACCAGCCCCAGGCTTTGATGAGAAATCTCCAAGCTCAATAAGAGTACTGGCTTTGCTCACCTACCCTCCCACTCCATCACTCTGCTCCCACAGGGATGGCAGAGCTGTGGGCAGGGAAACCAGATGAAGGAGCTGATCTGGCTGAAAAAAACATTTAATTTTTGCTACTTAGGCTGGACTAATTGCTGATTTTTCTCAGGACAGAGATACGAACAGCAGTGCTGGCACAATTATGAGCTGAGGGCAGGGCACGACTCACACCAGTACCTTTCAAATTCAAATATCTTTCCAATTTCATCAATTCCAATGCATTTACACAGAACTGGGACTTTGAAGAACGTACCTGTAAGGGTCATTGGGGTCTTTGGCATCACAGACATCTGCATGGCCATGGCAGACACAGCGTCCTCCAATGCTGATGTCCTTGATGCTGTAGTAATACTGGAGAGCACAAGAAAAGTTGGCCATTAGTATCTTTACAAATAAGCTTCATAACTGTTCTACTCAGGATAAATAAAATGATGTGTTGGGATATTCTCCTTAGAGTGACAAGCTGGACCTCCTAGGGTGCAATATCTGCCTATAGTAAGACCCACCATCACTAGCAGAGTCCATGAGCTACAGGTCAGTCAGCACAGTCAGAAAGCCACATGTGACACCAAGAAATGATTCCCAGTTTCATGTTGCTGGTGCTAAGCACAGTCCTTCCCAAGCAGCCTCCAGCTCCAGCCAGAGCCAGGGCAGCCACTGCAGATGCCTTCAGCTTGGGGAGCACAACTACAGAGATAGAATCCCCACAGGCAACATCCAGGGATGTCTTCTCCCCAGAGGTGGCACGCACAGCCCTCAGACACTTCCACCTCACTAGCAAGAGGTATCCAGGCCTGTCCTTACCCTCCTTGTCACCGTGGGGTCCCTCAAAGCTTTGCCCATCAGGTGCCCGAGGAGTGTGTTTGTCTGCAGGAACCGCAGCCTGATGTTGGTGGCTTTGGTGAAGTTCCGCAGGAGAGGAGAGTAGGAGAAGTTCATGGCTCCTGGGCGCCCGTTGACCAGAGAGACAACAATCTGTGAACACAAGGAGGGAAAACAAATCTGTCACCCTGGGAGGTGGGAGGAAATTCATCTCCCCATCTTTACCTCCCTTCAAGACAACCGAATCAGTTCCCCACCAGCCTCGTTTGGTTTAATTGAGTAGTTTAAGTGGCATCCAAAAGTCATGAGGGAACCAATTAATAGGAGCACCTATGATTACTGAGAAACCCTGGAAACTCCAGGAGATGGAATTGTGCAGCTCTCACCTCCCCGTTCTCCAAGGGCACGATCCGGGAGTACTCCGTGGTGCAGATGGCATGGTCATCCTTGGTGATACGATCCACGGTCTGCAGCCCAAACTTCTCAATGCAGTCCCTCTTGGAAGCTGTTCATCAACCAGAGGTGAGAGCAGTGAGAGAAAAGGAACAACTGAGAGCCCTGTGTTGGTTTTCCCACAGTGATCAAAAGGAGAGAAGAGTGTGGAGTCCTTTTAAGCATCTACTGCACACTGATTTCTTTGTAGCATTAACTCTGCCATCACTAACATGCACTCCACCAAGGGAGGAGGTCACTACTAGAGTAATAGGCATGGTCAGAAAAGCCCCCAGATCACCTCATTGAAGTAAATGAAGAAAGTGAGAATGGCCATTGTACCTACTGCAACCACCTGCAGAGAAACCCACCCCTTAACTTTGGCATTAAGCTCAGTTTAACCAGCTTACGACTTAATCCAGGACTGAATGTGCTGCCTTGCTGGCACTGGGTTTGCTACATCAACACCACTTTGGCTGAAGAGGAAGGGCTGGTTGCTACTAGAGCTTTGCTCCTGCTGTAGGAGCTTGTAGCACGTTCATGTGGCTCCTTAACCTCCTGGATGGGCCCTGAAGAGAAGGCAGCACAGAACCATGTGATGGGAGCAACCACAAGCTCCAGCCACCACTGCGACATCTCCCACCAGGCAGGGTGGACATGAGGTGTGGGGAGGGGACCCGCAGCGTTTGGGAGAGGCAGAGCAGCTGCCTGCAGGTTGTCTACTTCTACCTCACTCTGCAATCACTCTTAAATCAGCACTACAAAACAGAAATGCCAAAGCCACCCAGAACCACCCTGTGGTGACAGCAATCAAGGGCTCCTGCCACTAAGTGGCAATGCAAGGCTGGCCAAAGCCAGGGGACAGGCACCACCAGCAGCCACACTGCTGGCCCTGCAGCCTGCTTTGGGGACACTGCACGTCAAGACCCTCCTTGCAGCTGTAGGGATGTCCTGGCTTCCCTGCACAGCTCCTCCTGCAAGTCCAGCACCCTCATCCCCAGGACGCCTGACATCCCTGTGCTGGCTGAGCCAACCAAGCCCAGTGAACATGCTGGGGAGCTCAGGACCTGACTGGTGAGCACCCACATCTACCCATGCAAAAACCTACACGGTGTCACTCTCAGGCCACTCTCTGGGGCTATCCCCCCAGGGAAGAGCCTGGGACAAAGGCTGCTGCTCCTCCTCACTCCTGTCTCACCTGTGCCAGCAGCTCTCAGCACTTTGTGCCAAAGCACACGTTGCTCCTGAGGGTGTTTCCATGGGGAGGAGGAGGATGAAAAGGCAGCCAACACAACCTGCTGCTCCTGCCAGCACTGCTCAGCTCACCCAGGGACCCGATAGGAAACCTTAACCTCATTCACAGGAATAATCCTCCAAAATCTGTTGCAATGTGCTGCACGGGTAGGCTCAGCCAGGCAGGAGGAACAGGAAGGGGGGAGCACAGAGAGCTTCTGCCTTCACCTCCCGCTTGCATCCACCCACACCTCATCTCCAGCAACGTGGCCTCACTCCACAAAACACTGTTTTGGCAACAGCAGGAGCTCAGTTGCACCCACAGGAAGGTGGTGTGGAAACATTCAACATCAGGTCTCTGGCCTCCAGGCTTTGCTTCACCAGGTGCTTTTTTAAAGGCAATTTATTCTGAAGCCCTGGGTGAGGAACCTGTCACCAGTGGCTCAAGATGATTGATTTCCAGAGCACTGCCACGGCTGGGTATGGAGGCAGGATGCTCAGCAAGAGCAGCTACTCTGGAAAACCAAAGAACTCCTCCACTTATTGCAAACCTACACAACTGTGTGAGCCAGAAGCTGGATACTGAGCTAAAACAGAGCAACCCACCAGCCCTAAACCAGAGCAATGTGTTAAGAAAGCAGCAGACCAGCAGAGAGAAGGACAGAGCTTTGTGGCTGCCTTCTCCTTAGTGGTGGCACTGCCCAGCACAGTGACATGAAGCAGGTTAATCCTGCCCAGCATGGTGAGCTGGGGCAGGCAAGGCTCTGTGGGGCTGCCTGGACAGCTGGGACTGGGCATCTTTCATGTCCTGTCCCCATTTGAAACGCTGTGCAGGGAACCCTTCATGGGATAGACCCCACCATAAATCTCTCCTGCTTCTCCTCTGGTGGCCGAGGGAAGGATGGTGCCTCCCCGTTGTGATGCATGAGGATTCACATTGTCACGGTCCCTCCAGCCCCGCTCCTGGGGTCAACCCATCAGCTGCACTGATGGATGCTTTCCAGGACAGTCATCTCTTCCCTCCTGCCACAGAGCCAAGCCCAGAAGCACTCCAGCAGCCTGGCTGGGGGGCACGGGGCAGCCTGGGGAACCCAGCAAGGGGTAGTGCTGAGCTGGGGGGGTGGTGTCACCCATGGCAAGGCTTGTTGGTGTCTCTGGAGAACATTCCTGCTTTCAACCCTCTTGCTGAACTGACCAGTGTTTTTGTTAGATCACCTCCAGAATTCTCCACGTCAAAAATAAACCTCCTCAAAGGACTTCTTGTGCTAGCAAATCTGGCAGGTTTTGGAGCAGCCACCTCTCTATTTCCATGGGAATTTTCCACTGGGCTGTGTCCCTACATGTCACTTCTAGATGACCGGGGGGCTTGATGTTGGGGAAGGAAGACGACTCCAGATATTGCAGGAACAAGCAAACGGGGTAAGATCTCCCTGCTCAGCCACAGACCGTGCAATAACGTGACCATAACTGGCCCCAAGAGAGGCTTCAGAGCTGGAAAATTCTCAGAGAAGATAGGAAAAAAAGCAAAGCAGGCAATCTGACAGCAGAAATTCCCCACCAGCACACAGCAGAGGGGAAAACATCTGTGCTGGAGAGGAGCTACCAGGCTAAGGCAATGCAGAGGGTAAAATGTCTGCAGCTCCTTCCTGCACAAGAAAAGCCCAGGAAATCCAAAGCCCAGGCTGACAGGTAAGCCAGAAATATGAGCCTTTAGGGGCAGCCCAGGGCAAGGCCTCCGAGGTCCTTCCTTGGCAGGTTTTAATGTCTGGCTGTAGATCTTAACTCACATCTTCTCCCAATTACTGCTGCTGCTTCTGGAAGGGGCCAGTGGTTAACGTGTTCCTCAGCATCTGGCTACCCCACAGACCCTTTGGGAGAAGAGTTGTGTAGAACCAGCTGCTTCTAAAGGGATCAGGTTTTAATTAGAGACTGAGGATGTTGAATGCACAGACTGGATCCCTGCAGCCTCCCTTCCCAGCTGTCTCTGAGCCCACCTTGCAGAGCAGCAGGACAGCAGTTCCCTGCCCTGCACAGGCTGCATCCCATCTCCAGCCCTGGATAAGTGCAAGGGGATTGTTTTTCTGCATCCAGATCTTCCTGTTACAGCAGCCACTTGGAAGCCAGCCACTGGTTTGCTTCTGGAGGAGCTGAAATATGCCAGTCTGGACCCAGTACAGGGCAGACAGAGAAAGGAGGGCTGGGAGGAGACGTTCCAGACCTAGGTCGGCAATGCCCAACTATTGACACTGGTGCCAACTTTGCCATCCACATAGATTTGAGTGAGCATCAATAACACTACTTTAAAACCCACATTTAGTCCCAGCAATCAAAAAAGTTCTCCTGCCCTAAGGAGCACCACAACTTCACCCAGTTGCTCTGAACTCTTGCAGCCTTATTGAGCAGAAGAAACAGAGGACACGAACAATGCAATGACACAGAAACAACTCCAAACCCAGCCTCGTGCTTGCACAAAGAGCCACCTTCACCATGGCCTCATTACCCAGCCCTAAGCTGCAGCTCTCTGGTAATATCAATGTACTTACAGGCAAAATACTGCCAGGGCTCGTAGGTGAGGCCAAAGTCAGTAGATCTTTCCAGCACCCAGAGGTCAGGACGAGGGGAATTGGCAAATTTGATGAGGACATATGCTACGTGGAAGAGCTGGAAGAAGAAAGGAACACAGAGTTAGTTGGCTGCTGGAGGCACCATGAAAATCAAGGCGAGCTTAGTGGGACCCGAGCCCAATAAAGGAGCTGGCACTTTGCAGACCCCGCTGCTCACATGCAGCTCGTGGAGCAAAATCCTCCGTATCTAAAAGGATCGTGATAGGACACGGCTGCTGGAGAGGGTCAGACCAGGGAGCTCAGCTCCCACCAGCCCGAAGGCAAACAAAACACAGACTCTGTGGCTGCACTCAGGAGGTTGTGCTGGGCAACACCTTGGGCTTAGCCTTGACCCAGGCAGGCAGCACTATAAACCAGCTATGAAGCTGCTCTGAGGGGCTTTTGGGCTCTTCTTGGGGTAACAGGTGACACCTTGGGCTGCCATCTGAGGAGCACCCAGCTGCACCTTGTACACACTAGCACAAAATCCTTTTTTTTTTAAGGCTCTCCCCATGGCACTCCTGCTTTATCCACACAACCCATGCTTTGAAGGTGGTTGCAGAAAAGCCCCAGCACAGCTCCTCTTCCCCAGGTGCCACTGAGAAGGGAGAGCTGGAGACCCGCTTGACTTCAGCAGGGCTCCAACACTGAGCTGCTCCCATTTGTCTGGACACTGACATGAGCACACACACACTCCTGCCAAGAGTAAAATAAACGTACTCTTTAAAGAGCTAAAATGTCAGTGCTAGAGAGAAAAAAAAGCCCCAGCAGAATTTCCCTTCCCCGGCTGGCACGGGCTCGCTCCAAGAATCCCCCCTCCATCATCCTGTCACAAAGTGATATTTAAAGGCAAAAAAAGTTCTCTTATCAGAGAAAATTCCTAAAGTCAAAAACAACCCGAAAGGGAGTTTAGTGCTTGAAAAGCAGAGATTTATAACTCAGGAGTCCCTCCTCATACAAAGCTGGTGCTGTATGAGCATAAGGACCAACAGGTAGCCAGAGGGACACTTCTACAAGAGGAGCAAAGGGATGTCTCCATGCCCACCCCAGCCACAACCAGCTGCAGAAGGGCCAGAACATCACCCTGCACCTCAGCCCTGCTCCGACCACACACATGGCTGAGCCAGAGAACAGATTAATAATAACATGCCTCCAAAATAGCCCTGACTGTCCATAGGAGACTTTTTAAAGGGAAAAAGATAGGAGGAAGAGGCACTTAAATCTACCAAGTCATCCACAAAGCATCTCTTGTTATGGTCACTCAGCTGAGGTAGGTCTGAGCAAGAGGACGGGTGCAGACCTGGGGGTTGGCACCAGCTCAGTCTCCTCCTCAGCAGGACATAAAGATAAAAACTTCCTCAGGCTCCTGCTGGATGCTCCTCTGGCTCTATGACAGCCTCTCCTGCACTTACCATGGATTGCTCTGGTTCCCACCACAGGCTGGTGGCACCTGGGTGTAGGCTACAGGAGCTTGAGATGCTCAAGGAGGAATAAACCAGATCCAGGTGGGAAACCTGCACGATCCCAAATCAGAGCAGGTCAGAAGCCATTCTCCAGCTGGGAACAGGCAGGAGGGGGGGGGGATCTGTCACCTCTCTCAGGGTTTGCACCGGTGAGGATTGGTGCTATCCAGAATGGGGAAACCAAAGTGGTCACTCAACAGCTCCCTGAGCCCAATCCAAGGGGAAACAGCTATTTCAAATTGCTAAAAACTAAGGAAAACCAGACCTAAACGCTGCCTTAAGTCCCCTCAGCACCCTACATGCTGTCAAGGAGTACAAGACTAAGAGAGAAGCAGCATCTTCTGCCCTCTTAGCCTCTCAGTGGGGCTGTTATTTGCTAGTGAAGCCCAAGAGGCTCCAGCTCAGCAGCTGCTTTCTCTGCAGCACCAGTTCTCCCAGCTTCTCCTCCTGGCACAGCAGCAGGGCTGAGAACCAGAGAGAGAAGTTACACCTTCCCTGCCCTGCAAAGCCTCCTCCAGCTTTATTCTGCAGGGAACAAGTCAATGCTCCTGCTGGAATCTGGCACAGCCTTTAGCTGGACAAAATTCACTGTGGCTCCACAGTACCTGCACATCTTGTGGGTTCAGGCACTGGGATGAGCAGCAACCACAAACATCCCGCTAGGAACGTGAGGCACAGCTCTAGCTCCTGCAGTTCTCTCTTTACAAAGCCAGCTTTAAGTCTGTAGTCAGCAAATCCCAAGGAGTTTCTGGGGGGTCCTCCTTGCTGTCCAGTTTCGTGCTGGAGAGAAATGTTCCTAATTAAATGTCCTGGAGTCCCAACTCTTTGCATGCTTCTCGCTCTCAGAAGAAGTCTCCTGTCTCTGGAGAGCACAGGCTGTGATCCAGACAAATGGGGGCACTGTGAAAGTTGGGTTTTTTCATACAAACACTGAAACTTGATGCAAAACCAAGCCTAGGGCTCAGTGCTTCATAAAGTGAAAACAACAGCCAAAAAAAGAAGTAGTGCTGCTGGTTGTGAGCCCTCCTGGGACAGGGGAGTGGCAGGGTCAGGCAGTGCTCAGGCTACGACCCACATAAGCCCTCTCTGGCTCAAAGAAGATGATGTAGCTGGTTTCAGTACATTTAAAGTCATGGGAGATGTGGGTTTGGCATGTATGGACGTTGGGAATTGGGGGGAACTGTGCCCATGCTTGCTGGGAGCTCTCTCAAAGGCCATTCCCACCCTCCCTGGCAGGGTTAAATAGCCAGGACAGTGTTGACATGCTTACATTTATTGCTTCTTTTCATAGGAAAGAACAAGAGCCTCTGGCTTCTTGCTGGATATTGCAGGATCAGCCACAATGCCTCAGCTGCAGCCCACTTTGGACATCCCCATCCTGCTCTCCAAGCTTGGTTCCTCTGCTCCAGATCCAAACCCACCACTAGAACTGCTGTGCACTAGCAGGCTGCTGCTGAGCTCCACTATTTCAGTCATGGCTGCAATTTGGGGACACAAAGCAGCCAGCCAAAGCTGCACATACACCCTCCTCCAGCACCTAAGGGTTTGGGTCAGTCCTACAGAGAGCACAGAAAATATTTTGGAGCCTGTGACCGCAGTGAACCCAGTCCTGGAACAGAACCTGCATCCTGGTATCCACAGGGATTTTTGTCAGCTCTGGTGAGTCCCCTGCCCCTCCATCCAACATCCTTATCTCGCAGAATATCACAGCCTGCCGGAAAAAATAAAGGCAGGGTGCCTGCTCCAAGTGCAGATGCTGAGAAAACTGAGGGAGCTACAAAGATGGAGCAGTAGCTCTAAAAATAGAGCTGGCAGAAAAGCCAGACTTTTCATTCCATGTTTAGTTCCAGTGCAGTTCTGCCCAACCAATATTGCAAGAGAAATGGCCGGGATTTTTCCAAAGCCTTTATTTAGCTCCTATTATCAGGCAGATGAATAAAAACCTCTATGCTCTCAGAGTCTTAGGCAATTTTTTCCCCCCTTCTCCCTAGAAGAAGGTGAAACACCAGATTTGATGCACACACTTGCCTAGACCCCTTGTTCTCACCACCTCTGAGAGCACGCCAGGTACAACTCAACCTCTGACCATCGCCTGGGATTCCATTCAATGAGTTTTCAGCCAGGAAATTCTGACAGAGAAGTGTTTTAATTAGCAACCAACTTTCTTTGCAAATAGTAACACCCCTACGTGTAGCTGGTGTTGCTGTTAATGGTTTTGAAGCATGTTTCCTTAGTAACAATCACTTGCTCCATCCTTCCAGGCACTGGGGCAGCCACAAGTCCTGGAGGCAGGAGAGGAAGATGGGGATAAAGGCGTTTCCTCCATCTCCCACCCCCTCCATCCCTTTGCACATTTGGATGGTGAGAAGCTTTATCCAGCACCAAAAATGCAAATACAACCCATTACTGGCCAGTGTGACAGCGTAAAGATTTGAAGATGGAAACTAAACTTAAAGATGGAACTAGATGATCCTTGAGGTCCCTTTCCAACCTTGACAATTCTATGATTCTACGAGAGCAAAACCAGGATCCAGAGAGGCAAGAGAAACTCAGCTGCTTCTGGAGAAGCACATTGTGTCTGTTCATCCATCTGTCCTCCTGTTTATGCAGCACATGATGGCAAACTTGAGTATTTTTCCTCTATTCCCTCCCTCAAGACACTAATTTTAGTTTCCCAGCTCTGGGAGGCAGCAAGCTGGACCCAGCCACATCCCATGGCAAGGGATTTTTTGGTGAAGTCTCACTGATACTCCTCCAAGGTGCCCCAAAGCTGTGCAGCACCATTAAATAAGCAAAATAAATCTTCATATTGTTGTAATAGTGGCAATAATATTTTGACAAACAGCACGAGAGACCCTTTTTTGGTCTTCTGACAAAAAGGTACAATCAGGCTGTGCTGGCCAGGAGCTACTCCCAGCCCTACTCCCAGCTCCAGAGCAGGCAGGAGGAGTTTATATAATAAACCACTCTCTAATTTTCTGTGGGACAGATTTATTACCTCTGGCATGGGCTTATTAAAATAGTACCATGTAAAAACAAAGCAGTTCATCTCTTCCTAACCACTGCTAAATATCCCCGTGGAGCGTGTGTGGATAACGTTACCAGCACTGCTGGATCCCTGCTTGGGATTTCCTGGAAGGATCAGATGGAGCAGGAGAGCAGGTGCTGCTCAACAGCACAGGGCACGGGCAATAAATCCCAGTCTTCAGGGGCACACGAGGCCTCCTGGATATGCACAGCATGACCAGCTACCAAAGAGCTTCAGCACACACCCACACTGGACACCTGCAGCATTTCAGGGCATGCTGCATCCCTGTCTGGGTCACTGCACAGCAGCTCCAGACATTGACCAACCTAGACTGAAGCAGGGAAAGAGGAAAAAAACCCTTCATTTCAGAGCCACTGCAGAAAGGGGTTTAATTTTTTATATATTTTTGTATATATATATTTTTTTGTATGTATGTATGTTTAGTTTGGTTTTTCCCCCCCCCCGGAGCATTCAGAAGTCAAATGTTTTTGCTTCCTCCCAAGCCCACCCATCCATGCTTTGGACCAACACAGCAGCCACAAGCCCACCTGGAAGATGCAGCAGAGGCCAGAGCCTGGATGGGGTCATCAGTCCACAGCTCCAGAAAAAAGCAGCTCCCTGGAATCACAGGTCCCCCTGTCCCAGCTATAGTGGGTATAGAAATCAAACCTCAGGCTTGGCAACGCTGGCATCACATCTGCTCCTCCCAGCAGTGGCAGGAGTTAAAGCTAATAAGCCATCAAGTGTCTTCGTGCACCTTTTATCCCTGTATGTGGAGGGTGAAAAAGCCCTGGGGAGCCAGAGAGCTGCTGACCTGAATGTCTCTAGGTCAGTGATCTGCCTCTTCTGCCTGTAATCATTTATTCTCACTGAAGCAATGGACTTACTCATTAACAGTCCAACTGTCTCCCTGCTGAGCTGCTGCTGTCCTACAGCAGATTTATTTCTTCCAGCCCATACATCAGAATCTTTATTAAAACCTCTCACATTGAGCTGCTGGTCAGTATGTGCCTGGCTTTTATTTCCAAGCACATAAGAACTATTTCAACGCTTCTAGGCAGAAAAAAAGGTGCCTCCTCTCCAAGCAGGAATGACTTTTTATCAAGTCATTTTTTTTATAAAATACCTAAGTCCTTGAGACCAAACAAACCCCACATAGAAAGCACAAAAGTCAGTGTTTGAAAGATGGGTGTGGACCGAAACACTTCGCCCTGTTTCACTCTATTGCTCACAGCACCTCCTGCCTCATTCATATAGGTCTGGGTGCAAGTCCTCACCCCTAAAAATGACATTTTTCCAAATTATTCATTCAGGGTTAGAGTTCTGAATGGGGTGGTCCCCTAAGCTTGCATCCCAAGATAGCCAAGTTTTAGGAACAACCACCCAGCACCTTTCACCACCTGCAGAGTTCATTGCAACTCATCACACCCATGCTCAGAAACCCTTTGGGGTGCCCCACACCTCTCTGAGTGCTCCAGGAGGTTTCAGCCAGTCCCTGCCCAGCCCAGAGCCCTCCAACCCCCAAACTCAAGGGGAGAGGATTGAGCTGCAAAGCTGCAGCCATTCCAACACCTCTGCAGGGCTGGGGAGGGAGGTGAGCACAGACTCAGCACAGGGACTGATGAGTTTCACACCAACCTATTTTCAAGTTTTCTCTCCAAACTCAAGTGTTTTCTTGAGAGAGATCAAAGAAAACCTCCTCCTGGAAACCACATATTTGGGACTAGCAGCCAGCATGAAACCTGCTCAGCATCCTAACCCACAGCAACCCAACACTACACGGTGTTATCCTCAGTGTCTGTCCTCTTTCTAAGCAGCCTGGCTTAGGTGAGCAGCTCATAGAGCATTTTTCACAGAGGATTTTTTTTCTTTTAACCCAACTTCTGAGAAGGATTTGGCTCATGCACTCATTTCACACCCAGCATCCCCCTGCTCACCCTGTCCCTCCCCAGCCAACGCCACACACGCCTCCTGCCAGAGCTCCCCAGGGGACCAAAGCCACAGTGCCTGGCACAAGGCAGGACAGAGTGGTGCCATCCCTTGTGGCTCCAGGAACATGCTCAGTGCCAAACTGAAGAGCTGGCTAAGCCAAGTTGTAGCAATGATCCCCACGAGGGCAGCAGCAGGAGCCCGACATGCAGCAGGTTCAGCTGGCTGACCTAAGGAGAGGGGCACAGAGGAGTCTGGGCAGGACATGGGCTTGGGGAGCATCTCGTTCAATCCATGCTTGCCTGGAGCTGACACCAACCTGTGCATGCTCAAACACAAGCTTGTGCTTGAACCCCAGCAAGTGAAGCCCCTCCTGAATGCAGAATCAACCCTGTGTTTGCCCAACAGCCACCAAAGTGGCACTTACTGGAGTCTAATGTACCCAAGGTGGGTGTAGGTAACAGGAGGCAATACAGCAGAGCATGGTCAGGACAGAGGGGTGGCTGGAATTCCCCAGGATGAGGCTTCAGGCACTTACAGATAAGGACTTCACCCACACTAGGCTTTCACTGTGCATTAGGAGATACCCTGCACTTGCTGAAAGTGCCCTTTGCACTTTCTAGGTTGCTGGGAGAGGTGTAACCCCTTAGGGTCAAGGCTTAAATATTGGTCTTTCAGCCCACACTTGAACCAGCACACCTTCTGGGGAGGGCTAAGGGGACTCTCACAACACAGCCAGCCTTGGGCACCCCATAAAGGGGGACAAACATTGACCTTCAAGGCCAACTCAGCCCAGGAGCAGGCTGACAAAACGAAAACTTACCAGCAAAAAACTCTAGGAATCCCCAAGTATACAGAAAAATGTTCTTTTTTTGTAAATAGAAAAAAAATCAGGGAGTTTCTGCTTGCTAACACTAACTGGTGTGCTTGCATCCTAAATCTGAGGCAGCACAACTTGAGGGATGGAATGTGACAGCAGTTACTGGAGGTGGCAAGAAGCAGCTCTTCAGGGAGCTCTCAGTTCACATGCAGGCAGAGCATTTTTTTGGGTAACTAATGGGAAAGAACCGGCTTAGTTTTTTAATGCCAGCTAGACAGGGGAAAAAAATCCCCATCATCTCCTTGGAATGCCCCTGCCATGGTAAATTCTAGACAACGAGCAATCTCTGGCCTGGGAGGACATGGCCAGACCCCATGCCCAGGATGAAGGGCTCGGTGCCTCAGAGTGAGCTCCACCATGGCACTGCTCTGCAAATAAAGCTTTTAAGTGTGCATCACTCTGCACCCATCTGGGTCATCCTCCAATGCTCCTGTTTCTGTGTACAACCTCCCTCAGGAGCAGCTCGCCCCAGGGTCATCTTTGCTCAGGGAGCAATCTTACATTCATATTTCATGGACATCAACTGGTTGCTTTTTGAAGGAAGACTTGAACAACAGACAATACACATGTACTAAGGAGAGGATGGCACAGTATGTTGCCATATATAGCTAAAAAAACCCCCCTCTACCCATTACTTCTTGCTGGGAAAAAGGGAGAAGGTCCAGCTTGGAGAAAAACCCCATCCCTCTCTTCTTCCCCAGCACTGACCATCTCTGCACAGCAAGCACCAGCATGGCTGGAAGGAGAGCCCAGCCCAGGCCCTACCTAGTGCCAAAATGTCCCAGCAGCTGTAGATACAGCCTGTGAGGCCTCCCTGGACATCCCCTCCTGGGACACAGTGAGAATGGGATTAAGTCAAGAGCTATAATACTTTCAGTAACGACAGCCCTGCCTGGTACCTCCTGTTTATCAACAGGGTAGAAACTATGACCTTCAGCACAAGGAAGTGAAAGAATCCCATTAAAAGACCACATTCATCCCTCTACCAGCCAAGGACAACATCACCACAAAAGGATTTCCCCAAGAGTTTGACCAGTGGTTGCCCAGCACTGCTCCTGATCCTTCTCATTTGTTCTGAGTATGATTGAACAGCCCTTGGTTAATGTGGTTAACTCCTCACCCAGCCCATTCACACCATGTTGGAGAGAATGAGGCATCCATGGTCACGGATTGTTTGCTTTTAAAACACATATAGAAGGAATCTATGACTCTGGCAGCAATCGCAACAAAACCATGTCACTAAACCATGCCACATTCCAGACCAGATGTATGGGCACAGCTGTGAGCAGAGCAGGTCCACCAGCTCAAAGCCTCTGGTGTTTCTGGGTCCTCCAGGCTCTGCCTGTTCTCCATGAACCTTCCTAGGAGGAGATTCTTCTGCACAGCTCCTCCAAAGCTCTTGCAAACCAAGCAAGGGCAGGCACACTACAGCTTGCAAGATGCAAAGTGTTTGTGTCCTTACAAATAAAAGTCAAGATGAAGCCTTAATGGATTTGCGAGCGGAGCTGCCTCCCCCGAGCCAAGGGCTCCCACACATCCCAGCAGGAATTTCAGCCTGTGCTGGGCCAAAATTCCTCAACTTCCTCCGACCAGCAAACAGCTCCTCGCTCAGAAACCAGGTCTGACCTTTCATACTGCTTCATTCCTTCTGCTCTGCAATTAAAAAGTGGCAGCAGCACAGCCCAGCCATCCAGTTTTTGCACAATTTCCATGTGGGCCACTGGAGATCAGCTTGGGAGGGCTGAAGTTAATCCCTGTGTGGCAGAGCATGTGGTACCTACACCATACTGCTGATGTCTAAGCCCAGTAAACACCATACAGGGGTCATTACACCCCAATAATCATAGAATCATAGAATGTTTCAGGCTGGAAGGGACCTCTAGAGGTCATCTCGTCCAACCTCCCTACACAAGCAGGGACATCTCTACCTGCTCAGAGCCCCATCAAGCCTGACCTTGAATGACTCCAGGGATGGGGCCTCCACCACCTCTCTGGGCAGCCCATTCCACTGATCTATCACCCTCATAATAATATATCCCAATAATAATGATGGGGTTCCTACCAATGCAGAACTCCTGAAGGTGTTTACAGCCAAGCAATGAAACTGGCACAGTCAGAGGCTGCCTGGTCTCCAGTTTGGGTCCAAACTGAGCAGGTTTTGGTAGAAAGCTCAAGTTCTCTCCCAGGCTCCTATGAGATGTTATGCTCAGCAATTTTCAAAACCATCCTTCAAGAAAGGATTTGTTTGAAAGTGTCTTAAACTCCCTGGAGCCAGTGGGACCCTGCTATCAGTTCCTGTAGGTCATTGTATCTCCCCATCACCACTCTGCCTTCAACACCTCCCCAACACAAGCAGCTGGAGAAAGAAACCTGCAGCAGACAGGCAGGAGACTCTCTCCATTGGGTTAGCAAATCCCTAAGGATGGAACACTGACTTCCCAACAAGCTGGGCTGGGAGGGTGGAAAAATCACAACAAAGTGCCCAGTGATGAGTTAATTCATCACTTCTCCTCTTTGTAGAGCTGTCAGACACCACAAGATGGATTTGTGGGACAAGAATGCAGGGGAGGGAAAGCTGAGGAGGGTGCATTAGAGATCTTGTGATTTAGGCCACGCCTAAGAGAAAATCCTTTAAGTGGATTAATATTATAAAAATAAATCCAGTGAAGTAATATACATGATGTCATACACCTCTGACCATAATGAGCTTGTATCTAGCAGGTGGTCCAAGCTAAACTAGTTCCAGGTGCACCACAAGCCAAGCTGGCTGTGCAGAGCAGCTGGTGGGAAAAGTGAGTATCCTGACTGGCAAGAAGCTCAGATTTCCTTGAACTTTCCAGCCTGTCAGTTGACCAATACTCTCTGAAGTGCATTATCTCTGCTTGCAGGGTTTACTGCAGCCTTTTATTGTCATCTTATCTCCAGCCTCTTCCTGCCCCAGCTTCGAAACCAACATTTGACATCATGGAACGAGTGAGCTAAAAGAAAGAAGTATTTATATACACCAGCCCAAACTCTTTGGCAACCTGGCTACCCAGCACATTTGCAGAGACAGGATGGGGTTCTGCATGCAGAGACGAGGAGAAGCAATTGCTCCTGGCTGAGGAGGACAGGATAGCTACAAAATTCCCCCAGCACCTTGAGCACAGCTTGATCTAACCTGACAGACCTACCTGCAGCCCATCACTAATCTCAAGCTAGGCAGCATCCGCTGGGTTTGTGGGAGGAGGAGAAAAGGCAAACTTCTCAGCTATGGACCTTGTGCCAGGACCATAAAACATGGTCTGCTCTTGGGTATGACGGATTAATTAAGCAGCTTGTCTTGCAATCCATGGTGCAACCCTTTTAGGACAAGAACCACATAACAGTCAATTCCTGCAGTGGTTATTTGTGAGATTGCAATCAAGAGCATTTCCAAGGAACTGGGAAAAAACCCCTTCTCTGTCTGGCTGAAGAGACCACGTCCCAGAGAAGACCTTTTCTACAGACAACATGCATTCATGACCACTGGGAGAAATCTCCACGCCTGTCAGAGCAAGAAGACAGATCCCAGGCATCCCTCTCTCCTGATAGCACAGCAGGATGCACATGTCTTAGGGGAGCACAGACCCACAGCAGCGCGCAGGCAACGACGAGATGCCTTAAAGGAACCCGAACTGCCCCACTCAGCATACAGAACAAATCCTGCAGCTCTTCTGTGCTAGTTTTTTAAAAAAACAACCCCAAAAGCCCCAAACTCCCTGGTCCCAGCACCTCCCACACAGGCCACAGCTCATGAGTCAGAGGCAGAGCTGTGGGATTTTTGCGCAAGCCGGTATCTGCCCAGGAAGAGCCCGGCTCTGACACCACAGCCTCCCTGCAAGACACTCACAACCTCCCCAGATAAGACCTGTCTGTGGTGAAAGGAAATTGGCTGCTCGGTTTCAAACCAGACCTCTGCTGGAAGCACCTTCTTGCACGGGCTTGCAGCTCCCCAGCCCGTGGGTCAGCAGTGGGGCTGGTGGGACAGGGGATAAATCAGTGCCGCGGGCTCCCCGCCAGCAGCGAGGGCTGCGGGCTCCTGCCAAACAGCCCTCCCTGGGACTGGCTTAATTGGAGCCTTTAGACTCACTTCACAGTCCTCAGAGAGGCCACTGTCCCCCCCACATCACTATTTGCTCGCTGCAGAAGCAAACTCAGGAGCCTCATCCATCAAAGCTTGATGCTAACGAAGACCAGCAACCAATTAGCAACCCCCTGACTGCCTCATCAGCAGTTTCTGAGCCTAGATGTGCTGCAGGGTGTTCACCTACTCTGGCTACGCTGCAAGTCCCCTGCAAAGCAGCTTCGAGGTCATCTGGGCTATTCAAGTTTTGTGTTATTTTTAGGTCTCCAAATGATGTAGGGATATCCGGGAAGACTTCACAGATATAGCTCAATTCCCACAGAGTTCAAGACCAAATGCCTCACAAGCTCATTTTATCCTCAAGGGTTTTTCTTAATGTTTGGCTTATGCCCTCCTGCTTCTATTGGTATTTTAATTCTTGTTAAAAGATTCTTATTAAACATTATTTTAAAAGGGAAAAATATGCTGCAGTCTTTGTGGGTGAAACAGATACTTTAGAGCATTTCCCACATTGGGAATGAAGATCTAGAATGTCCAAAAATTCCATTCACATCCTGCTTCTGTCAGCTTCAGGCTGTTACCACAGAAAACATGGGAGAAACAAAAAGGATGGAGACATCTTTAAAGGTACCCAGGCAGGGAGAGCATGATGGGAGATTTAAGCTTCAAGTTACCCGAGGTATCTGTGCCTCCTGAAATCCTCAAACACCAAACAGGTTGTTCGAGAGCCATTCATCCCAGCTGCAGAACAGGGACTGCACCAGAGACCTGGAGACACCTCAGCTCTGCAGCTCAGCCACCTTCCCACCTATGGGCTGCTGCTTTTCCTACCCAAGAGATGCTTTTGTTCCATTTACTAGCTCTACTCTTTCTCTTTCAATCACCTCATATCCCAGTTGGGGCTCCTACTGGCTCATACTCCTTTGAATTCCAGTTAGCCCATTTCAAATACTAATTTTTTAACTCTCACACCATGAATTATCTCCAGCATCATTCACTGCTGTTCTCCAAGGGCTTATTCATGGATGTACCCTGATTACACCACCACTTTCAAGAGCTAATTTAAATCACGGGTTGCTGTTAACAATCGATAACAACCCTCTCTCCATCTCTCTATCTTTCCAAGAAGATCCCTTTGATCTAGACACTGCCATTGCACTCCCCAGCATCATCACCTCTCTGGGAGCCCCACCTGGATGCAGCTACTACAGACAGTGACTCTTGCAGATGCCCAAACTTATCTCCTCTAACTCCATGCACCTTCTTGACCAAGGAGGGAAGCTACATGCCAAACTCTGGCAACTTAATTATCTAGTATTAGCTGGAATAAGTGCAAAGTGGTGCCCTGCAACCCTCCTATTGGTGGAATTGCCCTGGCCACACTGGCCTGGCCAAGACCATGAGAAGCGTGCAAGCTGGAGCATCCTTGCTATGAGCAAAACCAACGCTGGCAGAGGAGAGAATACTCCACAAAGCTGGAATTCACCCCTCCTCCTCCTCTTAATCCAAAATAGCCCCATTGCTGGCTCATCAGGCTCACTCCAGAACTTGACTGCTCTGAGGTCAGATGAGGAGAAAGGCTGGAGATGAGCTGTGAAGGCAGCAGCGTGTTTGCTGCAAGGTTAATGCAAAAGGGCTGCTGAGGATTCCTGCTTTATTTTTCATTAATGCAAAGCTGCCTGAAGGCAGAACCAGACACTTGGTTATTGGATCTACACCCCATTGAAGTGACCAGGCACAGCCTGGGGACAGCTGATGTATTAAGGCAAGACCACAGCCCGTTCATCACTTCAGTGTTCACTCCCCACTGCAGTCAGCTCGAGCTGCTGCACAGAAAACAAATGATACAAACTCACTTGTCTACAGCATATTATGTTTTGAAATATTTATTGCCACCCTAATCGGAAGAAAGAAACATTTCTCTCTTGGACATAATGAAGAACACATTTCCAGTACTTAACAGCTGGAAGCTGGAAAGGTGGCCAAAGAAAATCCCTAACTAATTTTTTTTTCCCCCCTTTAAAGTAAGCATCTGGAAAACTCATTCTCTAGGGAAGAGGAACCCTCCCAAAGCAACCTGGGGAAAGAGTGAATTAAATGCAGTCACAATTCACAGACAGGAGCTGATAAGATCATATCATGAGTTTGATATCAACGCCGCGTTTGCTGTCAGTCCCTGGCAGCTCCTCTCCAGTAGGATGGAAAGAGGCTGCTTCTATTTAGTGAAATGCAGCAACTCCCCCAGGCAGAGATATTCAGTATGGTTTCCATCAGCCACTGAAATGTCAGGGAATTCTTTAATCTCCAACCCATATCTCTTCAGCAGATACACTCCGGGTGATGCTTATGTGATCCCCCCCTCCCCAGGATGGCAAGTGAGCCCTTCTCCATCCCCTCAGGTGTCCCCACAAGCTTCATGCTGTCACTGGGACCAGCTCCTCCAGTCCAAGTTGGCATGAACACAGCAGAGGGAACCACAACCAGCACACACCTGCAAGCACACATGCAAACGCTGCTTTGCCTTGGCCAGATGTTCACACTGAACAACCAGGGAACCCCCATTCTTCCCATCCACTGTTACACCACCACTATCTGGATCCAGCCACTGATTAAACACCACAGAGCAGAGGTGCTGAGCCACGATGGGAGTGGGGCTACACATCATTTGCTAACACAGATCTGTGCCCTTCTTCATGTCTGATCACAACCTAAAGCTGGTGCCAGGCTGCCCAAACCTTCCTCTGCTCCAGGCACCTCTGCTGGGACGCTACAGCAAGTCCTGCCAGATGGGCACCCTCCAGGACAGCCCTTCTTGCCCCCACACCTCCAGGAGAGCCCCCCTGTCAGATGCACCAGTTGCTTTTCCCAGAAGCACGAGCAGCTGATAACAGAAACGCTCTGCTTTGGATGGGCTGTCTGGGAAAACGTTTCTCCTCTAAATTTCATGACAGGTTCAGATTCTTTGGGAGGGAGGCCTGATGTGGGGTTGTTTTTAAATACAGGCTGTGTTATTGTAACTAATAACAGGAAATTAAGGGCTCGCCATGTGGTGGGACAGGAGGCAGTCCCTCTGGGGCAGGCTGCTGACTGTCCCACCATGGCTGGGTCCTGGGTGCTGACACCCCTCAAAGGACCAACAGCAGATACAAGGGAAGAGGGAAGGCACCATCCCGAGCCAAAGCCTTCCCGTGCACCCCATCCAACATGCTCTGTCTCCCAAAGCTGTGAGGGAACTGAAGCCTGGAGCCTCTGCCTGGCTTTGTTGCATCTACCCTGGGCACCAAAGGCACCTCCAAAACGAAGCCCTGGGGACAGGCAAAGAGATTCCCCCTCCCTTACTGGATTCCTGACCACCACGTACCAGCCACTGGGAGAAAAGCTGCTTCTGGCAAACACGAGCTATCTCTCTGAGAAACAGGAGCTGGCTCACGCTGTTCTCCAGCGCTCAGTTATCTATCTCAGCAGGCAATCAAGCTCTGCCAGAACAAACAGGACATCAAATAAACAACGCATTAAGACGTAGCGCGCTGCGGACACGTGCGGTCACCCTGCTCTCCAGCCCCTGCAGCTCAGACATCTCTGGCTGCTTGTCTCTGACCTGCCCCAGGGCTGCCTTGGGGGTACTTTGCTGCAGAAAGCAGGGCTTGCTGCTGGCAGGCAAGCCCAGCTCAAACACATCTTCATTTAGCTGAGGATTGATGCTTTCAATGCACCTCCTGCTATCCTGGTCAGAAAGGTTTCAGCACACACAAGGAAGAAGCCAACTGCAAACAGCATTTCTCCTGGAAGTGCTCCTGTTCAGGCAGCATCATGCCAGAAGCACTGACCCACCTGCTCAGAGCTTTAACACCAAATTTCTGGCCGATGAGACACGCACGGTCCCCAGCAGCCAGGGACCGGAGGAAGAGGCGCATCCTAGAACTTCCCAAGCCCAGCGCCGTGTTTCAGGTCATGCTTCTGACCCAGTTTCAAATCCGGGGGGTTTCTATTTGCGGGGAGCTGTGCAGTGGTGCCCAGCAAGGCACCTGTCAGCCCCTCTCCCTTTCAGCAACCCGAGCCAGGACAGCGATGCCACGAACGCGCTCGCATCCTGTCCCAGCCCTGGGGACACCACGGCACGCGGGGCAGGAACCTGAACCCCACCACGTCTCACTGCTGATGTGAGACACTGGTAAAATAAACCCCTAAACCTTTCCAATACCAGCACCAAAGAGCGTCCCAGACTTCAGAGCAGCCACGTCATGTTTCCTCCTTTCCGTTGGTGTAGGTACAGGAGAACGGATCAGTCCCACCACTGCAGAAATCCAAGCCCTCATCCCTGCCCAGAAAATAGCATCACCACAGGGATTTACTACCCCTCAACACAAGAAAAAAGGATCACAGTTCAAGTCCTAGTTATGGACACAGTGTAAGCTTGGGATTACCAACTCAGCACGCCCTGAACACCCAGCATGTGTCCTCACAGGAGAAGCATGTGACCACCAGCACCACAGGCAGCTCATCTCCATCAGGCTCCAGGATTTGCTCTGCCATTGGGGCTGGGACCACGAAAGGGGCACCACACAAGCACATGTAAGGAGGTTCCTGCAACCCTGCACTGCTGCTGGTCCCCACGTGCATCTGCACTGCTCCACCAAGCCCCAGAGCCACAACTAAGGACACGGGGCTGGTATTCTGGAAGCAGCAGCAGCGTTGCTGTAGCACATCTTCCTACCGTGAGATTAACAAGCAGCTTTTAATGACCTGGTGTGAATAGTCCAAAATACCTTTAGAGCAGCTGCAGAGAGCAGCCATTTAACTTCCATCCTTTGCTGAACCCTCAAGTTTTTCTAGAGGCAGGGACCTTGAGTGCAATGTAGCACCGTGTACACCAGCGATGTAAACACCGTGGGGTCAATAACCAGTGGCTACTGGGAAGGAGCAGAATCACTCCGTGGGATGCACACTAACCTGAGTGGGTTTGGCTCTCAAGCTGCCAGAGAGCTGCACTCTGCAGTCCAAGGGAGCCACTGCTCCCAAGGGGAGATTTATAAATATTTCCAGGATAAACATTTGTAAATAGTGCCTTTCAACTTGTCCGAGAGGAGATTCTTGATCTCCTGTTTTCAAAGAGAGTTGTCATCCTCTTCAAAGGAGGGGAGGCAAAGCTGTTCACGCAGGCAGGGCAGCTACAAGCAATCCACAGCTTGGCACTCGTCTCCCAAGCTGTTCTGGTGGGTGTTTATACTGGATGGTGACTACCAGGCACAGCCTCCCCTGTGATACCTCCCAGCCCCGTTCCCAGGCGCAGGGTCCATCGCCCTGACAGCCTCCAGAAACCAGATCTGCCCGGGGAAACGTGATCACCTCCAAACCTCTGCTGCCAAGGGACAGGGGTCACATTCTGCTGAGATCACAGCAGAGCAGACTGGCATCTGCCTCGGAGCCTCACGGTCCATGAAATCAATATATGGGCTGCGGTAGTAATTTCACCTCCTCTGCTCTTTGAAGAGCTCCCTCCCTTCCCTCGGCTCTGGCCACGAAACCAGACGCTGGGTGGTCCCTTCCAAGACTGTAAATTGGCTTGCTGAAAGCCTTAGCAAAAGAAAGGTCAGATGCCTTATAAACCCAGCAAAAACAACAGTGCTGTGCAATTATTTGCATATTATTCAAAGGGTATGCACATCCACACCACTGCTTGCACCACACCTCATCCAGGTACACCCATGTTGCACAAGTTTCCCCCCAAAACAATGTGTGAAGATGAAACTCTTAGCACCACATCCCAAACCTTCATCTCTGGCTACACAATGGTGTGGGTTGTGGAGCTGCTGCCCTTCACCATGGATGGTAAACCCCCTAGAGAAACCAAACCTGTTGGGAAGAAGAGCTCAGACTCTGCACTCTCCAACTCAAATGGTCAACAAGCAGGTAAGATGTCCTTGCAAGAAGCAAGCTATAAAACCCAGGGTCTTCTGCAGGTTCAACCACGAGAGGGCAACAGCACATACACACACAGACCCACACCTGCACACACACACAAGGTTGGTCCAGAGTCTGGGGTCTACCAGGAGGTGACCACATGCTGTGAAGCCACCGCTGAATGCTTACTGTAGGAAAGGGAAAGAAAACATGGAAGCAATCACTTCTCAGAAATGGTAATTTCATGTGGTGAGTAGGACTGTCCAGCTGGACTGTCCTGTAGACAGTGTTCGATGTTACTGAAAGGCACAGTAGAGCATGTGGGGCTGAAGCCACTGGTGGCACAGACAGCAGAGTCCTGTCCCAGCACCTGGAGCACACCAGACAAAGTACATACACTTACTGGTCCCACAGTCTGCTTGGAATCACTGAAAGCACTTCCCAAGACTTCATAGTATCTTTATTCCGATGGGTGGAAAGAAGGACAAGGCAGAGGCAAGGGGACAGAGCAGAGACAAGACCATACAGGTACTTGACAGTGACCTTCAAGCCAGTTTTCAGTCTCTTTGGATGTGGATGAGCTGACATCCACATGGATAACTGCAACTTGTGCTGCATCAACATGCTGCAAACCCCACTGCCTCAGACCCTTTAAAAAACCAAGAACAGCCTTGCAGAAAGCCCAGCAACTTGGAAAACCTGACTGTCCTACAGGTGCTTCTACTGCTCTCCATGTCATCTGCTGCCACAGCCACACAGCATCACCCCAGGGCAAACATCCCCAGCTTGCTCAGCCCCTCCTGCTCCCCCTGCCCAGCCCTGGGAAGGAACAGAGATAAGGGGAGTGCTACAGAAAACACAAGGGCTTCAAAAAGCTGCGATTTAGTGGAGATAAGAGGCCTGGGTGTGTAAGCACACACACCACAGAAAGACCACTGCTGAAAGAAGGGTGGGCATGTGCAATGGCATGTCCAGGGTGGGGGCACAGCACGGGGCTGACCTTTGCTGGGGAGGTTAAGAACAGGTTTGGAAGCAATAGCCACGTTGTCATCATCACAGCGCCACTCTGATGAAATATGTCCAACTGGCCTCCCGCGGAAGGGGCTCTCTGTGATGGCTGGTGGATGTCAGAGCAGCCCAGCATGTGAGAGGGGTCTCACAGCTCCAAAGAGAGCCCTACTCCACTGCCCCATGGCCTGGGGTAACCACTCAAGCAGGGAAGCAAAGCCACATGGGTCCTGCCTGCAGCACCCATCCACCCTCCTTGGAAGCAGGTTTGCTTCTCTGCTGAGCACCTGCCCTGCCCCTGGTTTGGGTGAGGGGCACAGGATGGCAAAGGCTGGATTTCCAGCTGCATGTGTCAGTGCAACACAACTGATGCACAAGTTCTTTGTACAGACAGATCACCTCCATGGAACAGTCTCCAGGGCTTGTGCCCAGAGTGTAAATTTAAGCAGCACTCTGGCTCATGAACATGGTGGTAGATTGGGTGCTGGACTGGGGGAAGGAGAGCACTGGTGTAAAACAGAAGGTGTATGGCAGGTGTATAGATCCTCTGACCTGGATCAGTGGTATTATGAGTTCAGCCCCACCAGAAGCTCCCAGCACACTGTTCTAACAGCCACCAGAACTGCTGGAGATAACCTGGCTCCCTGGCTGAAGGTGGCTAATGACAAAGTGGTGGGGGAAGAAAATACAGAACCTACTGGATATAAAAATCACGTCTCCAAACAACACTGTTTGGAATTGCTGTATCAAGAGGAGATCCCATCTCTGTCCCAAGCCCAGAGCACCAGGAACGAGCCTGCTAGAAACAAAACTGCAACAACTGGTGCTCTGCAGAGTCCAAACCAGCTCCGGTCTCCCACCCAGCAAACCCAAACCCAGCATTCCAGCTGCCAGCCCCAGCGATAACCTCAGCCAGGAATAATACTCCAGTGCAGCCCTTACCCTGAGCACACAATTCCCCAGGCTCCTTAAGGCATATTAATTTTTCACGCCGTTAAGGGGAGAGCAAACAGCTCAGACATTTCTGCTCTGACATGAGGCTCTCAAGCACATTTGCTGCCTATCTTATCAGCACAGCTTTAGCAGCCTTTCTAAGCTGTTTCAAAACTTTGGCCTTCAGAAACCTGGGGGGGGGGTGGGGGTGTGGAAAAACCCTCTATTCATACTTAGCAAAGCAGAGCAGGTTTTCAAGAGGACATTCCTGCCATCCAGAGCAAACAAACCTTCCCAACTGTACATTCTACGAGTTAAGTTACAGCAGGTTAATATCAATCCAGCTCCACTGTACAAGACAATTTAAATATTCTCAGGAGTTTCTGGGCCAGGTTACAATTAAAAGGGAGAAGCCAGGCAAAAGAATATTTGTGTCTGCAACAGACACTCAGAGGAAAAGTAAAATCTCTCAACTCAAACCAGGACAAGCTGGTTCACACTCAGTTTGACAAGCACAGCTACACCAGCTAGGACCACCAGCTTGTTGGGATGGGCTCTCCAAAGCATGTTAGGAGCTGTACAAATCTAGGACCTGCTCCACGACCAGACATTCTAGGCCCTTCACTACTAAAAATAAAATAAAAAACTATAAGAGAGCTCTAGTAAGACCCTTTTCAGCACTGACAAAGCCTTGCTGATTTGCTAAGTTTATTCAGGAAGCCCTTGGCTCAATCATGGGCTGAAAAAAGCAACATTTGAGTCCCCTTCCATAGGTTACAAATGGGATTTTGTGCTGTAGATAGTGGATGAGACTTGAAATGGCTCCTGCTTTTCCTGTGGCCAGCAGTGAATGAGATGTCTGTGAAGCTCCCAGAGCTTTTTGGGGGGCCTGGGGCACTGATGCAATGATCCACTAGGACACAGCATGCACACAGATAAATAGAAATAAAATCTTCTGTCTTGCAGAGCAAGGTGTTAGAGCATCAGCCCAGGTGCCCATCTGCCACACCACCTGCTTCACCAAGGAAGAGCCATCCCACCCTCTATACAGCCCATAACCCACCACCCCAGACCTGGGCATCACCGCCTCAGCCACACCAAGGAGGCAGAACCCAGACCCTGCAATTCACTCCTTTTCTTGTCACCATTACAGCTCTGAATTTGTTACAAAAAGGCCTCCTGCAATCATGGCAGGGTTTGGGTGTCACCAAGAAGAGCCTCCAGCTACATACTGAATGGAGCAGGGGCAGCCATCTCCTGAACCACCCAACTGAATCTACTAAAAACCCCAAGTCTGTTGCAAGCTCAGCTCTTTATTCACCAAAAAAATCCCAAGACTGATTTTAACCTTGACAATGCACAACTTGTACGGCTGTGACACATCAACTTCCTATTAAAGAGAGGATTTCAGACCCAGCCAAGCCTGTAGCCCACCCAGATCTTCTCTTTCCTTGCATTTATGGAAGAATAATAAAAAAAAAAAAATTCCAATGTCATGCATTTCACTTCCAGAGCTGCAGGAAATCCACTCCAAGTCACATGCCAGCTCCAGCTCTGAAGGTTTCCTTGGGCTGTTCCTTCAGTGACAAGGAGAACAAAGCAACCTTGGCAAGTGGCCATGCTACAAGCAAAGATTTCCCCCATTCCCTTGAATGCAATGGATATCCTGTCACCAACCTGCACACAGGGGAAGGGTGAGGAGGGGAAGGAAAGGGAAGAGGATGAATTAGCTAAAAATTGGCATGGAGCGAGCGGCCCCAGCTTGCCACCAGAGCCACTGGAAGGCTTTTCTTTTTAAATGGCCAAGTGCCAAAGGTGAACGACTCACACAGACCTTAGAGGAGTTCCAAGTCCTCTGGCACCCAAGAGCAGTGTAGCCAAACCATTCCTCTGAGGGGATGGATGCTCCAGCTCTGACACTTTGAAACCAATTCTAGGAGCTGTCAAATGCCATCTTTCCTTTCTACTTTCCATTCCCTGTCTTTCCTAATTCCACCTTGTCCATTGCTGCCCAGGGGAGGTTGTGGAGTCTCCTTCTCTGGAGATGTTTAAAACCCACCTGGACGTGTTCCTGTGTGAGCTGCTCTAGGTGATCCTGCTCTGGCAGGGGGGTTGGACTAGATGATCTTTCAAGGTCCCTTCCAATCCCTGACATTCTGTGAGTCTGATTCCCAAGGCCAAGGAGTTTTGCAAGGTCCCTTCCTGGATCATCACCAGGCAGCACCACACACATTAAGACGACCTGGCTCTGAGAAGAAAAGAGTCTCCCCTGCACCACATATTAGCTCCCCACACCAAACCCAACTGAGCCAAGCTTCCAAACACATCAGCCATCACTTTCTGTAATTCCTCCTGCAAGCCTTGACAACGCTGGGTTTAGAGCTCTAGTTGTTAGCAGATTTCAACAAAGCCGAAGCCGCCACGTGCAAGCAGGTTTATTCTTCTGAATCTCTGCGTCCTAGCCATGCACCACGTTAGCATTTGTCAGCAGCTTTCCCCACCATGACACTGCTGTTGAGAGCTGGGTTAGCTGACCCAACAGCAGCACATACCAGGGCTGCAGCAGGATTAACATTCCCAATGCCACTGCTAACACCAGCACAGACCCACCGCGTTTGCGCGGCAGCTCTCGCTGCTGTTTGGACACACAAGGCTCACAAGAACATGGGGTTTGTACTTGAGATCCCCCAAGAGCTCCCTGCTATTTACAGCCCCCTTTATGGAGATCTGAAGCAAGTCTACTCAAAGTAGAAAGTAATGACTGGTAAAGAAAGAAAGAAAAAAAATCAAAGCCCATCCTGGAGTCGAGCCAAAATCTTTGTGCCCACTAAGTTTGGGTGGATGCAGACTTTGCAAAAGCCTGGAAAAGGATTAAGGAACAGCTTTAGCAAACAGGCAGGACAACACGAGTGAAGTCCTGATGAAGCCAGCAATACAGCTTTCTGTTTGCAGTCATGAGCCTGTGTTTACAGTTTGCAACTCAGTGCAAATACCAGAAAGCCATTCCTTCCCCCTTCCCATCGGGGCTTGGCACCATGTGCATTTAACTGCATCCAAGAGATGCCTCCAGCAGCACGCCAACTGCTTTCTGGTCACAGGGCATGCTCTGATCCCCAGTGACAGGAACTGGTAAGGACCCAGAAATAGAGCTCAGCTGAGTGTGTGAGGGAGAGCTCTGCATCAAAGCAAGAAATGGCAAAGGGCAGCCAAACGCACGCGTGAAAAAACGCGGCAGCTCTCGGGGCTTGGCTGTTTGCTTGTCACAGGATGGGTTATGCAAACAATCACTGGAAAGACCCAGGATGCCAAGCAGAAGATGCAAAATTATCCTCAGGAAGAACACATCAAGCCCCGAGTTTATGTACAGGCTCTGCCAGTAAATCTGCTCCATCAGAGCTGTGGTTTTCAGCACACGTGGGTGCAACGGTAAAAGCCATCACTGATAGGCAAATCTTTTAGGCTAAAGGCAACTTATTCTAACTTCCAGATAACCATACAACACCATGCAACACAAATGTAACCCTGCAACAGGCTAATCCAACCCTGTTAGAGAGTCACAGCTTCTCGAGGTAGATGTGGCTGGACACAAGAGGTATGATGCTTCCTGCCACATCCAGGAGACTCATCTCCCATTAATGTTTATTTGACAGAGGGAAGGACAAGACAAACTACCATCCTAACACTGTCCTCCAGGAGCTCTGACTGACAAGCCCCAGCAAGTCCTGCTGCAGCAGCAATTGTTGTCCCTCATTACCTGCTCATCTTCTCTGCCAGAGGCTGTCACCTCTGAGCAGACCTGTCAGGAAGGAGCATGTCCCCATCCCTGCTGCTCCAGAGCTACCTGGCAGCCCAGCAGCACTGTGCTGGCAGGCAGTTGGCTACACACCCCTCCTCACATCAAGTAGGTGATATCCAGTCCACCTAGAGAACATAACGAACCACCTCTGAAGAGGACTGAGAAGGGGAGTCCCTAAACTACACCAACAGCCCCACCTCTGTCCTCCTTGTCTCTGGGTGGCTGCCTTTCCAGAGCAGTATTTACGGGGCCAGGTGAAAATGGGCACCATTGCTTCCTGTGCTGCACAAATAGGAGCTGGCACCATCCAGACCCACCTTCCATTAGCAGTGACATCACTCAACAAAGGCCTTTTTTATAGTCATACGTGGCAAGTCCTTCTACAGAGCACAAAACAACATTGTTCCTCTCATCCTTGTCAGTCTCTGGTCACCAAAGCAGCCCTAAACTACTGCACCATCCACACCTTGTGCAGAGCCACCCACGTGCCTTGGCCTCCTCCTTGAATCTCCCAGTACGACAAATCCCTTTTCCAATCCCTGCTCTCTGACCATCCCCTCAGCTTGTCTATAGAAGCAAAAACTCAATTACCAGGTCTGTGTGAATGAGCCACATTTCCCTAATTAGCTCACACTGATTTGAGTCTACCCCATAAAGAAACTCTTTATGTCCCATCATACCAGGCATGTGGCTCTCACCTTGTTTCTTCCTACTGGTCTCTTATTTTCTATCAAACAGCAAAGCAATGTACTATTTATTGCATTGCTGGCATCACACATAGGAGGGGAGGTCTGGAATTTGAAGAGCAGTGAATCCAGAAAACAGGAAACAACTGAGGATCAAGGCTGGGCACAGCCTGCAGGGCCATGTTTATGACTATAATAAAAGGATAAGGCAGAGATGAAAGCAGGGCTGAGCCAGGCTTGGGAAAGCATCAAAAGAAAGGTGCAGGGGGCTAGAACGGGCTTGAAAGCCTAGAGAAGCTGACTAGGCAGATGATCAGAAGGGTATTTAGCAACCTCCCTACCAGCCTGGTGGATCTGAGCCAAGACATAGCTGGAGCTGTGGAGGGCAAGGACAGCTCCTGGAAAACTGCCCCAGGAAGCAGGAACAACCCACTTAAGGGGCTTCTCATCATGACCAGGACAAGCGTCAAGAACTGAAGTGACTGCAATGCCCCAGGAGGAGCACGTCTACCAGAACACACCTGGGGCATGAAGAGCAGGGCTGGCAGCACCTCCATGCTCACGACCTTCAGCTATGGCAGTGTGCACTTGGGTGTGCATTCAGGGCATGAGTTCATGGACAGCCAAGCACCCCTGCAGCAGTGTCTCTGCCTGGAGGAAGACTATGGACTGAAAAGGGCTGCTTGGGGCCAAGCCCGTGGGCTTGACTCAAGAAATCATTGTCTTCTGCAAGTGATTTTGTACTCCTTGGTCTGGTGCTGTGCAGGCTCCAACACAGGCTGCAGACAAAACGCTGGAGATAGATGCATATTCCCCTTCTGCACCTTGGCTTGGCCCATCTCCAAGAGACACCAACCCACCTACTCAGCAGCACGCTCCGTATCGCAGCTGGGAACCTCTCTGGTTCCACTGACCTCCACAAAACACCCCCTGTAACATCTCTCCGGAGTAGGAAAACAACTCCCCAGTAACCAGAGACCTGACCTGGTTGGGTCTGGTCTGTTTTAACTTGCCTGGTACAACCACAAGCAGGCAGGTCGGACAGAGCTGACCCCAAGCACGTGTATCTGTGCACATTCACACCCGACTCAGGGCACGCTCCTGCTCTCCAGCCAGGCAGACACTTTCCAGGAGAACAGCAAGAAATTACAAGGTTTGCCTTCCAGCTATTCATTACACACCAAAGCCTCCCATACTTTGCCAGCTCCAAGCTCTCCTGACCTCTCCCAGCTCATGCTCGCCCTGGGGCTTCCTCCTAATCTTTGAAGAATCCCAAGGAGTTGAGCAGGAGCAGGCAGCCCAGAGGGAAGGGGGAGCTCCACAGCAGGAGACCTCACCATCAGCCTCCTCATTTCTCATCAGGCCACAATTAAATATAGGCAGCAATAT
This sequence comes from Brachypteracias leptosomus, assembly GCA_013401335.1. Taxonomy (NCBI): domain Eukaryota; kingdom Metazoa; phylum Chordata; class Aves; order Coraciiformes; family Brachypteraciidae; genus Brachypteracias; species Brachypteracias leptosomus. The sequence goes on from VYZX01015387.1 coordinate 291,472, forward strand.
CCAGGGAGAAATTACAGGGGAAATCTCACACACACTTTTCAGATACAGAGTAATTATCCTTTCATCAGTTGTTACCTGGGGGGGAGGCTGAGGCTTATTTTAACACCTGAATTCTCCAGAGCTGGTTCAGGTCTAGGCAGAGCAAGCACAGCCTCTGGGAAGATTAAGCTGTGGAAGCACAAGGGTCATTTGTACAAGATGCAAAGGACAGGCAGAAACATCCTTCTTGGAGGCCACAAGAAAAAAAAACCACCTGCCCAGAGCCTCCTGCTCTCCTGGGAGCCTTTTCTCTGCTCACAGCCTGGCAGATGTGAGGCAGGTCCTTGGGGAATCAAATCTTAAACACCATTACAGCCCTAGAAAACAGATTTTAAACAGTGCTGGCTCATGACATAAGCATGGAATTAAAATTCAAATGTCATTCATGATTTACCTACAGTGATACTCTGCACATCTTTTTCCTTACAGAAACCACCAGCTCTAACAAAGAGGAAAAAAAAAATCTCAGCCTTGGCTGTTGTGGATCTTGGAGAAGGGAACTTGGCACCCAGCTTGGAAAGGCTGCTTGAAAAGGAGAGGATGGGTCTGTTCTTGCTGCTGGAGGAGACAGATCCCCACTTGATTAACCATCAGACCCTCTCCTCTGCTCACCTGAGCAGCTCCCACGCAACTACCAGAGCCAGGAATCCAGTGGGAGCTGGCAGAGAGCACAGAAAGGTTGGAAAAGGCCAAGTAAAGGCAAAAATCTCCCCTCATCAGCACAGAAAAAAAAAAAGCAGCAAGTTTCTGGTCCAGGTCAGGGGAACCACAACTCTGAAGGAAACAGAACTTTGCAAGCTGAGTTATTTCAAACAATAAAGGGGAAAATGCATTGGGAGAGAGGAGCCTCCATCCACGTGGGCTCAGTGCCAGCTCCCAAGGCTGGGCTCTCACACTCACACCTTCTCTGCTGTCCCCAGGAGGCATCACAAACATGCCCCCAGCTCCCCCTGGACAGCAGTGTCAGAAAACAGCCACACCACCCAGGTCACAGGCCACTGCAGGTCGGGGAAATGGGATTCTGGAGCCTGCAAAGGGACAAACAGATCTTGAGCTACTTCTGGAGGACTTTATGGCAACTGCAGAGGACTCTCCAGAGCTCAGCTGATGGCAGCAAAAAGGATTTCTGCTCAGCCTGCTTAATGTGCTTTATTTTTAATACTGCTTTTGCTCCAAGAGCCAGGGAGCAATCTGGAGAAAGAATGTCTTTGTGAGAGATTTTACGCCCCAGCCCTTTCCTTAAGGTGCAAAAGCTCACACTAAATGTCCCTAAGCCCTCCCACCCCTTTCCCACAGTGGTGCCCCAGCACAGTGAAGACCAAGGAGCCCTTAGAGACAAGAAAATTAAAAACTGCATACAAAAAATATCTGAAATCTTCACGCATTCTTGCAATGCTCCATGACAGACACATGCCAGGCAGATGAGGCAGCCTGTGCCTCAGAGAAATGGATTTCCCACTGATGTGTGCTGGGGAAAATGATGTAGAAGACATCCCATCAAGGGCAAGGAAAGGAAGGCTCATTTTAAGTTCCCCCCTGAATGAACAAGGGTGTCTCAGAGGGAAATGCAGGCAGCAGCTACATCACCTGGAGGTAGTAAGAGCTCTCACAGCTACTGAAATGAAGGTGCAAAAGGAAGAAGATGAAAGATGGGAGAAATTTATCTAGTTTTCAGCTGAAAATTCTTCTCCCCATCCCACACCAAGTCTAGGGAAAGAAGGCACTAAGACAACAGCTCCATTCAAGAACAACCATGAGTGTTCTCTTGGGATTTCATGAGGTTTTTCACCCTCATCAAGAAGGATTTTCCAATTAATTAAGCCAGGGAATAAATATCAGATTCATCTGTGCACTGAAGGCTTTTGCCTCAGCCCATCAGTTTGCTTTCCTTCCAGCTGCCTTTCAAAGGGGGCCCCTGAAGATCTCCACCAGCAGCTTCCATTACTATCTTAATTAAATGAAAATAAATGGGAGGCTGGAAACTGAGGTGAAAGAAGATTCCAGAGCAGTGTGACACACAAAATACCACGCTCAGGTTCACTGGTGTTCCTTCAGCATTAGACAAGGTGGCATTTTCCCCTACAGAACCCAGCCCAGATCTACCAAGGATGAGTAGGAATTTAACATTCATTAACAAGAAAAGAGTTTGCACACAGAGGATTGACTTGTTGGTGCAAGTCAGGCATTCAGCCACCTTCCCTGAACCCACAAACATCCTGCACACCAACCACTGGGCAAAGCAGGACCCCAGGGGCCAAGTTTACAGCACAAGAAGGAAAGGAACTAGGTTTAGACCCTGGAAATCCACCACAGGAGAAACACCCGCGTCCTTTTGAGAGAAGTTTCACACAAAGAATGGCAGCCTGATGGCCATGGGGTAAAGTTTTTGGTGTGTATTGTGCCCATCAACATCTTTACTCTGGAGCTTAAATTAATGAATTCAACAGAGGCCAGAAAAAATTGGAACTTCTGCAGATCCTACTGTAATTACTAGAAAAGTCATGAGGTACCCAAGTAAGCTACAGAGCTACTCCCTTGCCTTGACACATCTTATAGTGACTACAACACACACTTTTAGACTGGCCCAGAAGCTCAACATAAAATCTTTTTCGTTTCCTTTCCATCTTCATGAGCTACCAACATATGGAATTATTTTTTTTCCTTTTAACCCTAAAGAGAGCTGCATTTTAAGCAGTAACTTAGAACCTGGAGCTCTCCAAAGGAGGAGGTTTCTCTCCTGGGTGGCAGAGGTGACTGGATGTAGGTGTTTCTTGCTGGTGACCGGTGTGCAGGGAGGGCTGTGCACCCTGGGAACACCTTTGGGGTGTAAATTGAGACTCCCTGCAAAGCTTTCAGGCTGAATTCTGCTGTTCTCTTGTGTCACTGGGGCCAGCAGACTCTGGGGGTGGGGGGGATGGGGGATGCTATCCAGTCACCTTCCTCCTGCAATAATTAACCTCAAGCAAGCACTGGCATGAAGCTCCTGCTCTTGCATGACTGCAAGCATTCCTCCCCAACAGAGTTTATCATAAAGCCCCAACTATCCATAAACATCTCTGGGAAGGGCTGGCCTGGGTTCACCTCCACACAAGGAAGATGTCAGGCCCTGGCAGGAAGCCAACCATTCATGTTTCTTTAAACCTCCTGATTTTTGTCAGCTCTGACTCAAAGGACCTTCTTGAAAAAAGAAAAAAAAAAAAGAAAGAATCTTCCATCACACCCTTTCCTCCCCTCCACCCACTGGGGCATTCAACCACTGGGGACAATTCCCATGGTGGCAGTGAGTCATGGTCTCCTGTCCCTCTGCAGAAGAGGCACTTTCCCATCTCCACGACACACAAGTGTCCTCCCAGCACAGGGCACCCTTCAATTCTTCCACCCTACAAAACCAGCACAGGGCACCCTTCAATTCTTCCACCCTACAAAACCTGCATCGTGCTCCATCATGGTGCCATGATGTATTTTGCAGCAAATCCATGCAGTGGCCCAGACATTCATCCTAAAGATACTAAAGCTTTAAGCACAAGGTCATGATTAAAAGCAAGTTAAATAAATAATAAAAAAAAAAATCCCTCTTCATACTTCCCTCCCCAGCAGCTCCTAAAAATCCATTTAACTTTCCTCCTTGGACCCAGATCTGACATGGGAACCCCCAAGTGACTTTTCCTCCTCTTCCAGCTCTTCCCCCACCAATCCTGCAAAGAAAAATGACTCCTTCCCAAGGGGGCAGGAACAGGCACAGCACCAGCAGGAGCAATTCAGATCTGACCCCTCCAGCCACAATCTCTTCCCATGCTGTGGTGGGAGCTCTGATCTCTCTTGCTGATGAAGCTGTTAAGATTAGGCTACTGCTGGCACTAAGATGACATGATGGGGGTGGTTAATACCCTCACGCCAGCTGGGTGGTCAGCCTGAGCCCTTCAACTTATTTGCTGGATGTGAATATTCCTCCTCCTCTCCTTCCCTGCAGGATTTTAACATCCCTGTGAGGAGAGTGAGGTCCCAGCCAGCAAAAGCAAAGACCAACAGGCTGCTTAATTAACTGCCCCTCTCCCACTTGCCACAGCCTTGCCAAATGCTGGAGGAGCCCCATTCCAGCTGGTAATTAAGCACTTATGGCTCCAGAGGGATGAAGCCAGCAGGGAAACAGAGGAGCAAAAGGAAGGGGGTTGACACCACAACCTCCTGTGCCAGCCCCTGCCCAAGCACCACACCATCAGCACATGATCCCCCAAAGGACAACAGCTTTTAGCAGCCAACAGTCCCTTAAATTAAATCTTAATTGGTGCAAGAGCTCCCTAGAGGGTTACAGAGAGCAAGGAGAGGTCTTGTTTGCCTGCCAAAAAAAGCCCAGCTCTCAGACATGCCTTTGAGGTGTTACCTGTGCTGCTCCACAGGTATCCCAGGAATTTGCAAAGCCTGGCTGCCAGGTGGCCTCATCCAGCCCTCACCACTCAGTCCCAAAAATTCCTCTTTTCACCTTCCAGCCTCAACTTCAAAGGGAGGAAATTAGTGATTCTGCAACATTTCAGCTTGTTTCTATTGCCTGAGCAACTAAAACAAGGGAGGGGAAAGCAAAGGACTGACTCTCACCAGGAGCACAAACAGGCTGTCACAGCAAATACACTATATATATATATACATATAAATAAGAGCATGTAGAAAGAAAGCCACTAAAAATGGGCTGAAGCTTTAGGTTTGTGCTCCTGTAGAGACCAGCTGGGCAACCACTTTGCAAAGGTGGCAGGGAAGCAAAGGATCCATGAGCCCAGAGAAACTCCCCACCAGGTGAAGAACCTACAATTGTAACCAAGTTCTGCTCCAGTCTTGCAGACGGGGCAATCCCATCACTCCGGGTACCAAGAGCAAGTACAGAGGCTTGGGAGAGGAGTGCAGGGGAGAAGGTAAATTTACACCAGCTCAGTTTTAGCAGTACCCCCACATTACTCCAGGCTCTGCCTCCCAGCACTGAAGGCTGCGGATCCCCACGTGAGCCAAACGCAGCAGCTTGGAAGCATCCGGGGCAGCTGCCTTAGCACTGGCCCAAAGCCAGAAACTTGCCACAGAGAATGACAAAGAGAAGGAGAAGCTCTCCAGGAAAGCTGGGCTTTGAAAAACCCTCTCCAGAGAAGCGGTGAGCAAGCAGAAAGCTGCACTGCAGGCTGGAGGAGGGAGTGCAAGCAGTCCACCCACCCAGGACAGCCCTGCCAGCTGGGAAGTTTCTAGGAGACACAGCAGATGCCACCTACGTTGGCTGAGGGGATCAGCACACTGTGTGCAGCCCTGGGCTTTGCCCACACAGCTATTGTGAGACACACGATGTGCCCCAGGCGTTAGGGGGTGTTTTGCTGGTGCTGTGTACAGCAGAGCTTTAGAGCCGGCACTCATGGGAGAGAGCAAATCTGTGGAGGGTGTTTGGGAGGCTCCAAGTGAGAGCTACAGCAGGGCAGAAGTAGATCAGAGACAATCCTGGGGTCACAAAGATGGTCAGGGGGCTGGAACATCTCTCCTGCAAGGACAGGGTGAGAGAGTGGGGGTTGTTCAGCCTGGAGGAGAGAAGGTTCTGGGGAGAGCTTTTTGCAGCTTCCAGTATCTGGAAGCTGCAGAGAGACTTTGTATAAGGGCTTGTAGTGATAGTATGAGGGGTAATGGGTTCAAACTGAAAGAGGGGAGATTTACGTTAGAAATTAGGAGGAAATTCTTCACTCTGAGGGTGGTGAGGCACTGGCACAGGTTGCCCAGGGAAGCTGTGGATGCTCCATCACTGGAGGTGTGAAAGGGATGTCTCATACACCTCCTACCCCAGACCAGTGATGGAGGAGTTTCCCCATCCAACAGTTCCATAGCAGAAAGACGACCCATGTCCCTTCAGGTCTCTGCCTTATCCACCTTCCTGCCTCTGCAGCTTCAGCCAGGACATCTTTTCTGCTGCTTTCCTCCAAGAAAAGTCTGAGAAAATACCCTATTTCCAGCGGGATATTTTGTGGATGAATAGGAGCAGCAGAAGAGGTGTTGGCAGCCCTGCTATTACATTGTTAGTTCCCTTTGACTTGCCAAACAACCATTGCCATTCTTTGTCTCTTACAGGAAGACCTTCAGCAGGGACTTGCTGTTTAGGAAGAGTTTTAAACACACCAGCTAAAGTTTTATGGCACAACCTGGAATTCCTCAGGGGTGTTTTTGTGTTCTGGGGTGAAGCCTTGCTAACCATCCCCCTTCAAGAGGCAGGCACCCTCTTTAGGGAGAGGCACCTGCATAGTGTGGTAGGTTTCTGTGAGTGACCCAACTTTTAGGGAGAATCTAAACAGCAACAACAAATAGCACAGACTGCTGTTAACACCACAGACAGACAAACAAGAGGTTTTCCCTCCCATATTTCAACCAGAGCCTCCTGACTTGTTATTAAACAAGCAGGTTTTGTCCCACCCTTCCAGCAAGGGCCACTCAAGGTTTTTATAAGCAGATGGGTAGATCCTTGCCCATAACATAACTAACTAAGAAGGACGTGGGTTACCTGTCCAAGGTCCAAAGTGACGTTGACCTGGTTGAACTCCAGCCCCCGGGAGAGAGGGGGGCTCTGCCACCAGCGCTCGGTCCCGTCAATGGCGTTTGTTATGGGGTGAGCCTTGTTGCTGTTTGCAGAGGAGCAGATGTCACAGTACTGGCCCTGTTGGAAAAGCACAAAAATAACATTTAACTGTAGCCAGAGAAACACCACACAAAGCAGACAGGTAACACAGCAATCCAGAAAATAGAGAGTGTGAGCCTGCTAATGCAAAGCAATATACAAACTTTGTTTGCACCAATTTGGAGCATGGATGGAAAAATGAATGAGAAAAAGCTCAAAAAACCCCACAACAACAATACCCCAGTGCAGAATTTGGGCTGCTCCAAGAAGCATCCCTTCTGTATTTCAGATCTGCACTGAGTGTTGGCAGAGGGACCCAGACACAAAGAACTGCCAGATGCAGAAGAGGCTGTAGAAGAAGTCACACCACATTGGAGAGCAACATCTCCAGCTCCAGGGCCACCAGCTCCTCTGCTGAGGCTGCTACTCACATCCTGCTGACACCCAGAGATCCTGACCCGGACCATTCAGTCATCCCTGTGGACCCAGCCTGGCACTTCTTCTGCCCAACTCCTGCACTCTGCTTCTTGTCAACCCATTCATTTCCCGAGCATAGTCCTCTCAGCTACATTTTTCAAGCGTCATAGTCTAGCAGCCAAGTTCCTTTTGCTGGTGATGCTTCAATGCCAGGCCAGAAAGGGACAGCCCCTGCTGACAGCTGGCCAGGGACTTCACTGCAATCACTTTCCAGCCCTGCTTTTGTGGTGAGGGTGGTTGTGTCAGCTCCATGGACACGCTGCCAGAGAAAACAGCTCTGCAACTTGAACAGCACCTCCTGAGCAGCACCAGACAAAGCCCTGAGCAGTGAGGGGCAATTCTTTCTTTCCCATTTAACGCCCAGATGAATGTGACCCTCTCTTAAGGAAACCTGCAAATAGCCCCGAAAATTGGCAAGTTATTTGTTTGGTGGAGGCCCCTTCTGTCACTTGAATGGCTGCTAAGGACAGGCTGGAAGGGAACTCTGTCACAGGCAGGTTTCCTTTTAAAGGCACAGTTATCCCCAGGGCAAGCAAGCTGCCCTTGCCTGTCCCAGCCACAGCCAGTGTTAATATTACACCAGGTACATGATCTCCAGGCAGACAACCTCCTTCCTGCTTACGGCATCTGCATCCCTACAAGGGCTGAGGCAAGACAGAGCCACTGCAGAGCATGTGATTTTCCAGATGCCCCAAACTCTGGAAGAATCTCAGTGCAAAGGAAACAGAGATTTCCCAGCATTCTTCCCACAGCCATGTGCTATGTTATTTGCAGGCAATTATGCAACACAAATTGTGCTGAAAAAGAACATTTTAACTCCCCTAGAGATAGGAAAACAGCAGACAGGCTAAAGAAACAGGCAGCTAAACCCATCCAGGTAACCCCAGTGCCCATGCAGGGAGCTCTCCCAGTACAGAGAGGTCAGGACATAGGTCATTTGAACACATACCAAGCAAGGAAGGTGAACAGACCACATAAAACTGACCCAACTCTTCAGCTCAACCCCTTACCAGGAACCGGTGCAACAGGTTGTGTGGAAATTTCTGCTGCACAACCTAACAGGGAGGTGGGGGGAGAAGTGAGGCAAGGTTACAAAATGGGGATAAATAACAAAAAAAAAAAAGAAAAAAAAGTGTTTTCATACTTGAAATTCTTGCTGCAGATGTGAAAACCATTCTGAACCCAAAGTTCACCCTGATGGGTGACAGTTGACTCAAGTTTAGTAAGAGGGGACTCAAGATCAGGATCAGCTGCTCCACATTTATAATGCTCTGTTACCCCTCCCATGCATTAGCTGGTAACACACCAACAGCTGAGCTCAGCTTGCTGGTAAAACTGTGATTAGCCCCCTTTGATACATCAGTTGCTCATTAGTTGTCTCATTAGAGCCAGACCTAAACCTGATGAGCATCATCACCACCTGTTTGTACTTCAGAGCAACTTGGGCTCCCTGCACAGCGGGTCAGGTCTCTACAGGGAAGAGCAAAGTTGTGACATCAGCAGAGGATTTGAATTAAAAAGCAATTGTGAGCTGCAGGCTCAGGGGAGACAGGGGGTTGCCAGAGCAGGAGGTGGGACCATCACTGAGGGACACCAAAGAAAGCACCTCAGCAATGCCAACAAGTGGGAAGGCAGCTCAGAGAACATAAAGCTGCCACTATCGGAGCAAACCGCAAATGGAGAGCGATAAGGAGGAGGTTTGAATGGAGAGCAGCTTCCAGGGACCTGCCAGACCTGATCCCATTCCTGCTCAAGCCAGTGGGAACTTTGAAGTTCCCCCTGAGCACAAAGCCAAGCCTGGCACCCTGCTGGCACCACTGCCTGGGGAAAGCAGATGGCTTTGTCCTGCTTTATCTGGCCCTGCCACGACCCAACCTCAGCTCTCCTCACCTAATTTACCGGGAAAACCACAGGGAGCATGACCCAGCCTGGGCTCTGGGGGTGAGGTAAGAAGGGCAGGAAATGGGGGGCAAAAAGTAGGATTTCAGACAAGCAAAGTGCGTGCTTGGCAAGCTGCTGCTGGGGCTGTCCTTGCTGGTCAAGCAACTGCTGGCACAGAGTGAAGCAGGTGCTACCTCACCAGCTGGGCAACAGCAGCTTGTCCTACGTGTCTTCAGCTCCAGTTAAACCAGTGAAGTCCAATACTGTGTGTAAACGCAGGAGAGATCTTCATAGAATTGTCAGGCTTGGAAGGGACTTTAAAGATCATCTCGTTCCAACCCCCCTGCCATGGGCAGGGACCCCTCCCACTACATCAGTTGCTCACAGCCCCATCGAACCTGTCCTTCCAAATGTCCAGGGATGGGGCTTCCAGCACCTCTCTGGGCAACCTGTGCCAGTGTCTCACCACATAGAGAGGTACAGCCCCAACTGCCACCCAAACCACAGAGAACCCTTTTGGCTACAAGCATCTCCAGTAAAGCTTAGTCTGAAAAAGAAACCTATCATCTCTGTTCTGCCTCATCTTCAAGACATGAAGGTAGGATTGGCTGATCAGTGAGTGGGACAAGGGAAGCAAACCTCCATGGGGAGTCCCTTTCAGCACACCTCAGCATCACTGAGGGGCACATCTTTGCAGACTGAACCCCCCCCCCCAAGTCAGAAATGCTGTCTTCTGCCAAAGAGCCCTGAATAAAGCAAAGGAAACTCCTTGAAAAGGTTTCGAGCCTTCCCACAAGCTGTGCCAAAACACTGCAAGTGTCTTTAGGGCAGTGTTGTTTCACAAAGTTAACGATTATCAACATTTTAAGACTGTCATGTTTTAAAGTCAACAAACTCCCTTTTCCTCAAAGCCTTCCACAACATCAAATGAAAACAAGCAGAAAACAGAGAATTGACTGAACTCATTGACTAGATGATTGTGCTACACTAGGTCTTTAGTCAAGTGAACTCTCCTTCACCACCACAGCATGTGGAAATCTCTTGGAGGGTCCCAAGAGGCATCCTTCCAGAATTCCTGGCCAAAATCCCCTTTACGCCCCAGCCCCACCAAGCAGGTGAACAGAGAAGGGAAGGGACTTGGTCCAGTGGGACACGGGGGCAGTGAGGACATGCCTGTGGAGTTCGTGATTGTCATTTCAGCCTGCTCAAATTGAACACTTCCCTCCCACCTCCCTCATTGCTTTAGTCACCAGGTGGTGCCGAAACCCCTAAAGGGGATGAATTGGGAACTCTGACCTCTGCTCTGATGCCTCCTGTTTCCTCCCCTCCCTCTTAGGTGCTGCCTGTGGTCATGGAAAGGAGCCACTACAAAAGGATTTTTTTTCTAAAGCTTTCAGACCAAGCAAAGCCCACTGGAAGCAGAGCTCAGATCAAAGCAACCCTGTGCCAGAGCTGCAGAGGGGACAGGAGGGGGTCACCAAAGAAATCTGCAGCTGGGCAGCCCTGCTTGGCAGCGGGGGGAGGATGGGCACACCCTGCGGTGCCAGCAAAGGGCTGCTCTTGAAGGATGAGTTACAACTGCCCCCAGAGCTGGTACAGCCTGGATGGTCTATCCAGTGACCAGCATCCCCAGTGCAGGGTCACAAGCCAGTGGTGTGGCAAGAGCACGGGCAGGACGATGGGAGCAGTAACCACACACCCACCTCTGCCAGCTCTCCCATTTGACCCGTCTTATCCCCCCAGTTCTGCTTGGCACATCATGCACTTTATTTGCAAGTGAACATAGCAGCAATTACTTCTTTACCTTTCCTTACTACCTTTGCCTCACTGTAGGCACAATGACTACACCGAGCTCCATGTAAGTCTCCTACTAGTCATTAATTAAAGCTACAAGTCATTAAAACAAAACTTCATCAAGTTCCATCATTTTACAGTGCAGCAAAATGAAACAGACACTAAAAGGTGGCAAAATTCACAGGAGATGTCAGTTTTTTTGCCATCCAGTAACACCTTCAACAACTTCTACTACACACAGAGCAAAATTCCATGTCATAACCACACAATAAACCAGAAAATTCCTCATACAGCACTGACTCAAGAGAATGTGGCCAGAATGAGAAAAATGCTTCAGAGATCATCTCGCAGCAAAGCCACCCCCATCAAAAGGCCAAGAAAGGCTCGATCTGAGAAATGGATTTTCCTTTTCTGTTCCCTACTGTTACACACAACACGGACACCCCCACAGCTGCCCTGCAGCAGGTGAACGGGCACTGGCAGCCACAAAAGCAACAAGCAAAGAGGCTGGTGAGCAGCAGTTGGTGGCTCTGAGGGAGGTTTTGGGCTGCCAAGCCTTTCCCATCAGAGCTGGGCAGCAGGTCTGGACGTCCTGCAACCACAACTCGTGTTTTACAAGCCCGTTTACAACCATTCTTTCCTCTTTCCAAGGGAGACAGAGCTGTTGAACTGCCCAGTTTTTTTACCATCTACATTCCTGGCTGCAAGCTCCCTCTGGCCCGCTTAAAATGGGACCTCTGAGAGAAGTCACCTGACATTCGCCTGTAAAATCAACCCTCTTAACTTTCTCCTCATCTCAATACCCCACTAAACACCGAGGGAATGGTGGAGTTAAGACCCACAAGGGTAAATATTATCAGGCTGATCATCCATTGATTCTCTGACAGGCTGAGGAATTGAGGAGCTGGTTTGCCCAGGATTTTGCCAACATAAAGAACCAATAACTTTAAAAATAACACCACGGGAACTCAGCAGCAAGCCAGGATCCACATCTCCAACTTGTGGCAAGGCTGGGAGAGATGGAGCACGTGTGTGTCCCATCAACCCGCTGCTCCGGAGGCTGCAGATGGGCTCCCAGCTCCAGTGAGCAGGCCTGGGCAGGGGAGGATGCCCTGGGGACCCCCCCTGCCTGCCCTTTGCCCCCTCCCTGAGCACCCCACCCCTGCCCCAGCTGGTGGAGCAGCCCCACACCAGGTCCGGCTGCGGTGGCCGGGCAAGGGGGGATGCGTGGGAAAACACCAGTGGCTGGGTGCCGGGGGGGCACCTCCGAGCTGCCCCATTCTTTGCTGCAGCCCCTGCCCTCCCCAGCCCGAGCCCTTCTCGCACCGACGGCTGGAAAACAGGGGGTGGGAGGAAGGAACACGCACACAAAGGGGGGCTCGGACTTTTCCGCCCCCCCCAGCAGGGAGGCGGCCCCGCAAGCCGCCCGGGTGCGGGTCCCCCAGCTCCCCCCTCCCCTCTACGCCGGGTCCGCACGTACCTGGATGGTCTGGTTGGGGTCCCCCCCGGCCACCGGCCCCCCGACCAGTTTGCAGTAGAGATCCTCCACGGCGCGGCGGCTGCCGGGCCCCGCCGGCTCCTCGCCGCAGGTGGCGGTGGCGGAGATGCGGGTGCCCTCGGCCAGGTTGAAGTAGGGCGGGTGGAGGCTGTGCCCGTTCACATCGCCGGGGAAGGAGGCGGGCGGGCGGGCGGCGGCGGCAGCGGCGGGCAGCGCCAGCGCCAACAGCAACACCGGCAACCCCCCCGGCCGCGCACCGCCCCGCTCCATCTTCACCGGAGGCTGCCCCGGGGGGCGGGCAGCGGGCAGCGGACACGGCCCCCCCGTCCTTGGCTTCTTTTCTCCTCCTCTTTTCCCCGGTCGCTGCCGGTCCCGCCGCCTCCCCGGCTCCGTTCTGCGCTCCGCGCCGCCGCGGACGCGCTACTTCAGCCCCCGGCAGCGGGGAGGGGCCGCCCGCCCCATGCGCGGCCTCGCCGCCCTTAATTAACCCTTTCGATCAGCGCCGGGGTCCTCTGAACACGCATATCCCCTCCTCCCTTCCCTCTCCCAGCCCTGGGAAACCCCCCCAGCAGCCGCAGCCCGGCGGGAGGAGAGGCCAAATGGGGTGAAGCGGTTCCCCCCCCCCTCCATCCACCCTTCCCAAATAAAGGGGGGATCGGATCCGCAGGGGAACAATGTGCCCTTTGTAGCTGCGGGGCTGCGCTCGCCGGGGTTTTAGGACGTTAAACTCCATTAACCGATAGATCGGTTTATCTCCAGGAGAGAAAAAAAAAATTCTATTACTAATTAACAAAATAGTCAAAGGCTCCACAAGCCCCAGTTCACTCTCCTCGGGGTGTGCTGCTGGTTCCCATTGAATCTGGAGAGGGAAAATTTGGTTCCGCTTTCCCCAGACAAGGCTGGCTCTCCGGGAAGGGCTTTGCCCTCTCACCTAAGGGGAATAATCCAACCTTCTCCCCATCCCTCTGCTGCCCATGGACAGTCCCGCCGTGCTGTGACACACACCGTCAGGTCTTTAGATGCTGCTGGGTGGAAAACACTTTGTGCATAAGAAACTGAACATATTACAAGAGGTTATAAACAACAGCACATAAACTAACACATTAAAACACTACTTTGATTTGCTAGCACAGATGGACTCTTTAAAATGCAAGAATTAAACAATACACAGAAAATATTGTGCCTGAACTGGCCAATAGTGTTTCTTTAAACCACGAAGATGCAGAGTGGACCATGAGAGCTGAGGTCTGGACTCCACACAGCAGGATTGCTGCCCTGTTTGAAGGCCATGGGAGGCAAAACAAGCTCTTGAGCGTGTCCAGGTCTTCACAGGCTGCTGCTGGGCATTTGCTGGTTGCCTCACATCATCCTCTTTGTTTCTCTTTTGTGAACAGCCTGGCAGGAACCGGCTCTCTTGGAGCAGCTACTGTCTTGACTATGAAAAGCTCTTTAAAACCAGCAGCGTTGTGCTGTGCCTAGTTCAAATATATAGCTCCAAAGACTGTGCTCACATAATATACCTGGCAGGCTACACAATCACACTCATTCTAACACTTTCCAGGGCCTTTGAAAGATCCCTTCCACTGTAAAGCATTGTACGAGGTCTATCATTTAGTGATATATTGTAAGATTACCATAGGGTGGGAGTGGAACTCTGCTCACTGCAGTACCCTGTGCTGCACAGACACTCGCTGCTCCATGCAGGTGGGTCCCCAAGCTCAGGAGGAGGAGGAGGAGGAGGATGGCAGCCCCACATGCCATCAGGAGGCAGGGAGCCATCCGGTGCCAGCTGTTTCCCTCCTGGCACAGCCCAGTGAGAGGTGGCATTACAGCATGACATCAGGAGCTGTGAACGCAGGGTGAGAGGTGCCCGGTTCCACATGGCCAGGGGGCACTGGAGCACAGCCGCCAAGCCCATTCACTTAGAAAGACTTCCTAAAGGGCTCTCAGACATCTTTTAACCCCTTCCTGCTCGCCCCTCTCTTGGGAAGTCTTTGGTTTCCCCACTTAATGCAAGATCTTATCGCTCAGCAGATGAAAGAACCCTTTAAAAGCCAAATAGAACCTTTAAAACAAGCTCTTGCTAAGAGAACAGGCAGTCTTTGCCCTTTAAACTGTGCTTGGAGATGGGTGGCTTGCTCTGGGGAAAGTGAAACAACCACCTTTGAAAATCCTTGTGCTCTGCAGTAATCGTTAACTAACGTGTTTAATGTGGGGGAGACCAACACTCCACAACACAGGAGTTAAAGCTTCCCTAAACTTCATCAAACACCGTATTTAATTAGCTACTTATACCCCGTGGCACTCGTATGTAAAAAGAGTTAACGAGGAATGCAGGGCACAGATTAAGAACTTTCTTCCACCCCCCCTAAGAGAGTTTTGAGGCAAAACCCTTGGGCCAGTCTAATGTCCTTAATCCCTCTAGTGGCAACGTAATTAATCACCCCTCCAAAATGCAATTAAGGAAAGTGAAATCACAGTTAGCATGTGGGGTTTGTGGCATGGACTCAGGAGAAAAAAAAATGACCCTTCCACAGCCTGGACTGGCCTCTAGTGAACCTCAGAGCTCCTCTGCAAAGCCTGTTTGGAGACTGGAAACACATTTAAGGCACCTGTGCTAGGGGGGATCTGAGGTTTTCTAAGCAGCAGTGGAAATGGTTTAAGGAAAGAGGGTTCTAAGGGTTCTTTTCCAGCACAGAAAGAAAGGGGCAGAGGGTTTATAACATAGCTAAACATCCAGTTTAGAGGTTAACAAAAAAGTTGAGGTTATCAGCTTGAACTCCTGTCCTGATGCTGCCTCTGGTCAAGCCACGCTTGGGAAAATGAGACACATTTGTTAATTTGGCCTGGACACAAGTCCCACCCCTTCCAATACCTCATGTGAGAGCCCCCAGCAGCAAACATTGCTGGTGAAAGCCCCTGGGGGTGGGCAAGGAACACTCAGCTCCCAAAAAAAGATACCCCCTGATCTATAACAGCTAGAACTTAGCTTGAATACTGAAGCCTTTCTTCCACTTCAGAAGCTTTTCTAAGCATGAGCTTCAACAGCCCTGGACATTTACCATTTATCTTGTTATCTGCTCTGGTATCTCTTTGCATTTGGCTCATTTCTTGAGCCTAGCAATGGTGCTTCTTGGCCCAGCTTTATGAAACTACTGGTCGTGGTGACACATCCTCAAACAGGAGGTGTTGAAGCAGAAGAGACTTTTCCATTTAAACTCAATCCATTACCAGTGAATGCAGAAAGAACTGGAAAAAAATAACCCCCAGCCTGTGGCAATCCTACTCCAAATTTCTCTGCACCTACATGTAGTGACATGTCTCCAGCCGTGCTGCTACCCACCTACAACTGTTACAGGCAGTTCCACTGAGGTCTCTTTGCCTCCCTAAAAACTGCAGGACCATGAGGAGCTGGCCAGAAGCTGCCATCAGAAACCAGAAGCTCTTTCTTCAAGCAAGCTGTAGGATGGCAGCAGGGTTTGGGGGGTGTGGAGGGACAGGAATTGCTGGAAAGAAATCAAAGAACAAATCCCATGTTTGGGTTCCCAACACTTTCCTAGATGAGGGAATCCACTTCCTAAATTTGAACTAAGATTCAGCAAATTACAAGCAGGAGCTTTTCCATTTACACTGACCCTTTGAACCCCCTGCAGAAGTGCAGGGAAGTGCCCCACAGAGAGAAGCAAGACCTGCTGAGTAATTCAGTGGCAATGCAGACACGTTCTGCTTGCTGTGAATAAATTCTCTGGTTTTATCTTGTCTATTACATAAAGAAAAGAAAGAACTGCTCCTCACTCTGGGGAAACCAACATATGGCCAATGGAAAAAGAACTGTTGCCTTCACATGGAGTATTTCCTAGCAAGGTACCACCACAGGCAGAGCCGTCAGTAAAAGCAGAGCCTGAGCCAAGAGAAATAAGCCAGCATATGGTTCTTGTACCCTGCATTGTATAGGGTCAGGAACATGTTATCTTACAAAAGATTTAATTACTTTCCTACTGCCCTGCTGCAAGCCCTGTGAGGGGACGTGTTTCCTGAGCTTTGCTCTGTGCTGACCTAAGAACATTATCCCAAGATCACCATTTCCATAAGCATGTCACATCTTGACACAAGGGTTTCAAGCACAGCTACTAGAAGCTAAGAACTAATTCCACAGGAGCTGGAATTGACCCAACGTAAGCCAGAAGAGCAATCAATATCCTTCAAGCACATCTCCAGCTCTATAATTTCCCAAGCTTCACAGGCTGTACCTGAGAGGACTGTAAAACAAAATTTAAGAAGCCATGGGCAGGTTCCAAGTGAGGCTTGTGTTGAGTTTGCTGAGCTCCAAGGAGGTTCCCTCCTGTTCACACAACCCCCCCCCTCAGCACATACAGACAGTTCTGCAAACAGCCCACAACAGAGACCCAAAGTACATTTTCCCTGTTTGTTCTGCAAACTGACAGCTCAATTACAGCTTTTTCAACCCTCCTGTGCAGGCACAGCTTGGATCTCGAGTGGGAAGTGTCTGGAGAGCTTTGTGGAAGGCCTGAGGAATTTCCCTGGGATCTGCCTCACTTTCTCCAACAGGTTCTTACAAACGTGTAAAGCCAAAGGTTGGAGGGGACGATGGACTCATCACGTTACTCCATCTGCTCTCCCTGCAGGCCATAAACTTTGCCCCCACGGTGTTACACCCAGCACAGCTCTGCTTTGCATGGAATCA
>VYZX01015388.1:0-16367 GCA_013401335.1 Brachypteracias leptosomus
CTGTGATTCTGTGAACAGACCAATCACCACCTTGCTACAACCTCCATTCAGGTAGTTGTAGAGGGCAACAGAGTGTCCCTTCAGCCTCCTTTTCTCCAGGCTAAATAACCCTGGGTTACTCAGCTGCTATTCATTAGACTTGTGCTCTAGGTACATCACCAGCTTCATTGACATTCTCTGTACACAGTTCAGCACCTCAACGTCCTTCTTGGAGTGAGGAGCACAGTATTTGAGGTGTAGCCTTTACCAGTGCCAAGTACATGACCATGATCACTTCCCTAGTCCTGCTGGACACATGATTTCTAACACAGGCCAGGATGTCATTGGCCTTCTGGGCCACCTGGGCACACTGCTGGCTCATATTCAGCCAGCTGTTGATCAGTACCCCCAGGTCCTTTACTGCCAGGCAGAATTCCAGCCATTCTTCCCCAAGCCTGCAGCATTGCATGAGGTTGTGGTGACCAAAGTGCAGAACCCAGCACTTGGCCTTGTTGAAGCTCATACCACTGGCCTTGAAACATTGATCCAGACTGTCCAGATTCTTCTGTAGAGTATCCTTACCCTCAAGTACATCAACACTCCCACCCAGCTTGGTGTTGTCTGCAAACTTACTAAGGGTGCCCTGATCCCCTCATCCACGTAGTTGATAAAAATATTAAAGAGCACAGGCCCCAATACTGAGCCCTGTGGAACACCACTTGTGACTGGCTGACAAATGGATTTAACTCCATTCACCACAACTCTTTGGCCCAGCCATCTAGGCAATTTTTTATTCAGCAAAGCGTATGCACATCCAAGCCACAAGCAGCCCATTTTTCATAAGAATGCTGTGGGAAACAATGTCAAAAGTCTCACTAAAGTCCAGACAGACAACATCTACAGTCACTCCCTTATCTGAGTCATCCCATGACTAAGAGCATCATCTTGTCATAGAATGAGATCTGGTTCATCAAGTAGGACCTGCTTTTCATAAACCTGCTGTGATTGGGCCTGGTCACCCCATTGTCCTGTACATGCCATGGGATGGCACTCAGGACAATCTGCTCTGTAACATTTCCTGGCACTGAGATCAGACTGACAGTCCTGTAGTTCCCCAGATCCTCCTTCTGCATCTTATTGTAGATGGGCATCACATTTGGTCCAGTCAAGTAGAAAGTTACCCACTGGAACTTTCCAGTTATCCAGGACTGCTGATGGTCACTATTTCCCCCTGCATAGAATACAGGATGGAGATTCTCCATTTTTTGCTGTTGATATATTTAGGGCTTCTTATTGTCTTTTGTTTAAATAGTTCCTTTTCTTTAGGTTGGTTTGGTCAATATCACCACAGTATGTGGTATATGCAACAGCATTTTCTAAGTTTTAAAGCTGAGGTTGCGATTAGATTTCACCTCTGTTGTAGATAACGTCAATGAAAACTATCATAGTCTGGACTGTTTCTTATGGTCTTCTAAGCCAATAATGTAAGTAAATACTGTGACTGTGCTACAGTTAAAAGGAGGTAACTGTAAATGGACAAAAAAAACCAGTTGATCTCTGAATTAATTTATAGAAACCACTGTCTCTTAAGGCAAAAAAAAAAAAAAACACAATATCTACTAAAAAATATATAAAAAACACAGTTTTCTAAAAAAAAAAAAAAAAAAAAAAAAAATTAAATGCCATAAAGCAGCACTTGAAAGTTAGTCTTAGCTACTGTATTCTCTAAGATTTTAATGTTAATAGGTAGTAATAATAATAATAATAATAGTAATAATAATTCGATTAAATGTTTTAACACAGAAAATATGAATCTCAGATTTCTACAGAGAACTCTTTGCATTAGTAATTTACATACTTCTTTATGGAACAGTTATCATAGGAATAAATATGAGCTTAAAATTAACAATAACTGTTTCTTAACAACTATTAATAGAGAAAAAGTATCCAAACCTACTGCTGCTGACAAAGAAAATCCTATTTATTTCTCTTTTCATATGAATCCTTTCCAGATTCAGTAATACAAGATGGATGTAGCTTCTTACATATTATTCTAATTTCCAAATATTCAGAAGTCTTAAATTCTAAGAAAAGTACCATAGGAGCTACAGAAAATGAATTAATTAGGAGGAGGCTAGAAATATGGTAAAATACAAGAGGGAGGTTAAATTTTTTAATGAAAAAGAATAAAAAATTACATCAGGTCAACAAATATATTTTTATAACTTTTTTCTCTTATGTTGAGAGACGAGAAGAATCAGCTAGAAGAAATCCCTCACTCTTTTTTTGGAGTTTTCCTTGACTCTAGGAGCATCAAGTAAACTTCTGTTACTGAAGTGAACAGAGAAGACATCCATAAATTGTGATGAAGAAATCTTTAAAGAATGAGATATTTGATAGAGAACTAGCCACCAGTATATTTTTTCAATTTCAATTCCTCCCCTGGCAAGATAGCCTAGATGTGGACTATCCTAGAAGTGTATTATGACAGCTTTGTTAAGTAGGTGTTTGGTATAGTACTTAAAATATTTACTCAAGAGGATTTAGTAAACTTTCTCCTACCTAGTAGTTAATTACCATATAGGTAACCTAAAAGTTTACTTCCCTGATATATTCTGATCTATACCTACAAAAAATAAAGAAACATCTCTTCTCTTATTTGAAAATATCTAAGGAAAATATCTGAGATCTTAAAAAAAAAAAATCCAAGAATCCAATGATTTGACAGTTGGACAAAAATACTTTTTTAAATGAGCAAGCTTGATTTTAAATCTGATTGACAGTGGCAGTGAAATACATTATTAACTTTCATATATCTTGTAAATTAAGCACACTTACTGCATATTCTGTTAGTTAATTGCAAATCATAACTTTACTTAATTACAAGTTCTAATTACATGATTTCATGTACAGTACTAACTTTAATTAAATAATTAATATACATAATTAGAATTTGTAGGTATCTATTTGAGGATATTCATGAAAATCTGCTCCTAATGCTAAAGCTCCTTAAAAAGTGAATCCATTACAGATATTGAAGTGAACATTTTTAAGAAGTAAATTATATTTTTGATCACATATACCACAAAATAGATAAAGTTATGACATCAGTAAGTAATTTTTTTCATTTCCTTTGAACTGTTCATATGTGTAAAGGGAAATTTTACGGTTAGTATTTACTGAATTGATATTTACTGGATTTTACAATAATGCTTGAGCAGCTTTCAGAATTTCTATATTACTAAAGTGCTGGGGCCTGGACTGTGGACCCCGAGTGGAATTGACCTATGCAACATGTTTTGTTCCCCAAGTGGTTTCGGGCCCCAGAGATAGAACCTGGCCCACCTGTGTGAGGCCCCACCTCCCTCCAGCTGATCATGGTTGGGGCGGTGGGCGAGGCTAGAGATATATTAACTAAAAGATGAAGAAGAACATAGATGTTTCTCCTAAGTGTGGAAATGAAGACTAAAAGATGAAGGTGTGTTGAGGAAATGTTGCTGAGTTTGGTGTGGGCTGGAGGAAGCAGAGAATTAACAGCACAAAATTGGTGTAGTCGGCAGGATTGTTTGAGTAAGAAGGAGAGAAAGCTAGCAAAACAATTTCATAACCCCTAGTTCCTTCATTTTGAGATATTCCTGATTTATTTTTATTCCTGATTTACAGAAAAAAAACCCAAACAAACAAAAACCTTAAGCTTGTCAGAGGTATCAGCAGTATTCATCCATTAGGATTTTGTTTATAAACAGATAGTTGTACAAGGTTTAAGGTTGATAACATAATCTTTGTTTTGTATTTGTGAGATATTTATAGTAAAAAGTTAGCTAAAGGGCAAGAAAGAAAACAGCAAAACAATATAGAATTCTGTTTATCAGAAAATAGAGTACTTAATAACAGGAGGTCATATAAAGTCACACTTGTTCATCCCATAAAACTTATTGCCTTCTCATAGTTCCAAAAGGATTTGCAAATAAGGAAGGAGAAGCTACTTTAGAGAGTGTCAAGAGGTGTTTTTATTTAGTAAGTAAGCAAAATCCATGGTAACAGATGACCCTAAGTCTATTTTTTAGAACTTTAAAGATAGATAAGAAAGAGCGAGCACAGAATAAAGATTAAAAAAAAGAACTGCAAGAATTTTAAAGCACTGGTAAGTTTCTGCTCCAGAAAACTTAAAATAGCTCTCAGTTGGTAAAAACATCATTTGTCATGTACATTAAACGGTTTAATAAAGGGTCACAATGATAAAAGCAATTATACCTCAAACTCTTCAATGTTGGATAAAAATACTAAAATTATGAAAGGTCATGAATCTTTGGTCCTGAGAGAGACACTATTACAGGAAGGCGTAGATCATCACGAATCAGTTCTTCCCTAATCTTTAGGCAATATTCTTTTCAACAGAGAAGCACAGATTACAACAGCTTTAGAGCTCT
Source organism: Brachypteracias leptosomus (assembly GCA_013401335.1). Classification (NCBI taxonomy): domain Eukaryota; kingdom Metazoa; phylum Chordata; class Aves; order Coraciiformes; family Brachypteraciidae; genus Brachypteracias; species Brachypteracias leptosomus. Next base: position 4,410 of record VYZX01015388.1, read on the forward strand.
GGTGAGTTCCTGGTGAACCCCAGGACCTGTTAAGGTCACTGTCTACATTTTGCTCCTTTAACAGTACAGTGTAGGCAAAATAGGGCATAATCCAGGCATCAGTTTTGACAGAAAAATGTGCAATATTTAGTTTCTGTTAAATCTGTATTTTTCTGTAGAACAGTGTTTCACTAAAATATTTATGGTTAGTGTTAATTGCTTTGGCCTAGTGCACTATTTCAGTATTGTTGGAACTATGTGAGGAAAGCTTCTTCCATCTATGCTCATGAGGGTATTCTTCGTTTGACTAGATACCCTACTGATTCCTATCTTCTAGTGTTAAATCTTGTGCCAAAAGATTAATATGTGTCTTCCACAACTTCGGATGAAGTTTTAGTGGAATGTCAGTGGCGCATAAAAAGCACTAGAGCACTTTCACATTGGTGTTAATTTAATGCTTTTTGGTTTTGATCCCATATGCTAAAATTTTACAACTCCAAGTTACTGTGAGTTTTAACACATAAAGAAGAACCTTCATTTTAAAAAAATCTTTTTGAAACAGAGTCTTTAACTGTTTTATTAATTATGCTGCTGTTGCTCAAGCAGGTGTTCAGTATGAGTAAAAATTATTGGCTGCTGTTTACATATTGGGTAAATGCTATATTTATCACTGCTTACTTATGTACATATGTATGAGATTTGGCTCCTAAAAGCTCATTTATTCCAGCTATACATTTATGAGGCCATAATTTTGTTTCTGACGTCAAAACTGGTTGCTGTGGAAATGATCATGTTACAAAGCTTCAGGTGAGAAAATATATGTACTCCATAGTTAATGAAAATAATTCTTTTCAGTAATTATTTTCTTTATGGAGTGTAGGGCATGCTTATAAAACTTAACTATGATGCCAGGCTCAGAGGGTAAGATTTAAATGATCTTTGTAATTTGAAGAAACCATCTAAAATCAACAAGAAATTCAGTAATGGCAAATGGAAAGTACACAAAACATTTTAGGGTGGGTAAAAATGAATGAGCACAGTAGAACTTTAGAAAAAAGATCTGAGGAGCCCTGAACTCTTAACACTGATTTTTAAAACAGTGCAAATGTGATGCTGGAATGTATTAACAACAGAGTCACATGAAAGACCTGGAGGCCATTAGAGTGACCTTTTTGTGAGATTTTGACCTTCTGTACTCTGGTTAGGTAGAAATAACTTTTATGATAAATTCGAGAGCATCAAGCTAGAGGAAAAAAAAAATACTTACAAGGAAAGGCTGAAAGAACTGGGATTTTTCAGTCAAAACCAAAAGACTGAAGAGGAACATAGGTATGTTCTGACATGCTAATGAAAAGGTGCATAAACATTGTTTGAAGTAGGATAAATGAGCTTAATTAACAGCAAAGGAGACTTATCTTAGGTGTTGGAAAAAACCCTCACCAACCCACAAAAAACAGTCATTGTGGTCAAAGAAGACTTCCCTTGTATATTAGATAATGAAATCCTCTTTTCTAGGGACCTTAAAGAGCAGATTAGGCAAACAACTGCTGGGGTGGTCCTTGTGCGCATGATTCCAAGTGAGTTTCAGTCAATGTTTTAGGTGATCTATTAAAGTTCCTTCTAGGTCTATATTTGTAAGATAAAATGATTTTTAATTATTAATTTAAAGCAGATATTATGCTTTCCAAAGTTCGGTGCAAATATGCAAGGCATGCAGTTATATTTTGTCTTTTTTTGTTTGAATAGTTTTCAGACATTTGTCCAAACTGATACAAGAACCAAGTCCCTTCTCTCCTCCCTCCCAAAACACATCTGGGAAATTCCAGAAAGAAAAGGAGAAAAAAACCCAAACCAACTACTCCGAGGTGTTTATCAAGGCAAGCAATATCAAGGCACACATTTAATAGTAAACTAGTCTTAAACAGTCTCTTGGAAACCCTAAACTCTACAAGATTCTGAATTTTATCAGCCCTTCCTTTTGAAAAGAAAGTTAATATGATGTGAAAATATAAAGACAATAAGTAGTTGTTCAAACCTCTTCTTAGTTTTTCTTTTTGAGTTAAATAAAAATTCTTTAATGTGGTGCTCGTGTCCTGGTTTTAGTATGTGATTACATTTACTGCTGACAGCATATGAATTGCTAAGTTTTAGGTCTAAGGCTTAGGCCCTAAAAAGCTGTGGAATTTGGAGGTACATGTATTTTGTAAAAATTTGTTACATTTCACATGAACAAATCAGTTGAGATTAAGTTTATCTGTGGCTTTCAGAATGTCCTCTGATGCAATGACAAATTTCGTCATTTCCAGATTGCAGAATACATTATTAAACAGTGTCAGCCATACAAAACTAAAGGCACAGTCTTGAAGAGTAGAAATATTTTATCTTAATCAGAATTTAGATTTCAGTCTTGATTCCATTAAGAAAATTTCATTTTCAGACTCTGTCAGGGACTTGATCATCAAGAAGGTGTTTCTCTGTTTCTTATTATTTACCATTTATGTTTTGCATTTATAGAATTAAGCAAGAACAGATATTACTCTCATTTCTGCAACTTTGTTGTAAGTAAGAATCACAGTAGCAGTAACTGTGCAAATGATCCATCTGTGATCAGCTTTTATAAGCACACAAATGATCCACGGCAGCTATCTTTTCCACAATATTATTTGGGAACTGAGCTATTTTGCCTCTGAAATTAATCCTGAAGGTCTATGCAACTCCAGGGGTGTACTAGTGTAAGTTATTTATTAATATAGAATGAGTGAGTCAAGGAATAAATCTACCATCTGTACATAAATTATGAATGAATTAAACAATAAAAGCTGTAAGAAAGACAACTTGTCTTCCATGTGGGAGAAGCTAAGGGCCAAGTACACTAAAGTTGTATGCCAATACAAAATTGGTACCAGTGGCCAATTCTCTTCTAAAACTGAACAAATTGTTGCCAACTTATTTAAGAGATCTAACACTAGAAAAACAAGTACAAAATTGTTCAGGAAACATCTGTTCTAAGGGATGGCTGTAATCATTAAATATGTATTTACCATCAGATAATTTGTAGATGCACAAGCAGCATTAGTTTACAGACAAGGACACAATTTTATTCTAAGTGGGTAATAAAACTGGATTCTACAAATGTATCAAGAATTCTCCTGTGATATGTAAAGCTTTCAAATATATGCTTCCATATTGTACATATGAAGCTGAACTCAGGCATTGAAACTGATTGCAATGGTCTCTTAAATTAAAAGGAACACTCTATGTACTTGGATTGGATTGTAGTTTGCATGGTAATGGTGATCATGAAGGCAATGAAAGCTATGTTTGGCTACAACAGGGTCTTTGTAACAGTTTTTATGCATGCATTATTACTACATTTTGATTACATAGAGAGAAAACAAAATGAAGGAACGTGGCTGGCTTAATTGTGACACCTGTTATTAGAGGAGAAAGAGGAAGAGGAGAAGAGATTCTGGAGAGGAAAAATTAATTTTCTTCAATCACTAGGAACTACAGACTAGTAATGTAAGCCTTATTGATCTGCCCATCTAATTGCCTTAAATCTCTTGGTTGTTTCTGCCAAGGCAGAAATCTCTGATCTTTGGGAACGTCTAACCCACCCACTGTCTTTTGCTGTCATACTTTTCTCTTCTCGAACAACTCTCTAATAGTTGTGATTTTTGCATAAGGCAGGTGATTGACCAAACAGAATTGTCTGCTATGTTATTAGGTACAGGACAGTACAACCAAGATAGTATCAGCTGGTAATAAACGAACAATTATTCAAATGCAAATGACATATATACTCCGACTGCTGGAGACTGCAGACTCTAGGTACTTTGACTCTCCAGAAATCAGTCATGTATTTTCAATAGCATACTGTTTCTAGAGGTTCAACTATAAAAGAAATGGATTAAATGATCCTATCAGAGATTAGCCTCATAGTTTCCAGATTGCCCTTGTCCATCCAAATAACTTTAGTACAAGGATTGCAAGACAAAAGCTTTATTGTAGTATTTGTTCCCTTAGACAGCTGTCCTGCCTCCTTTTGCCAAAGTTGAACTTCCTGTAGCCTTCCTGACTGCTTATTACTTGGTATCCTCCTGTAATTCCCTCTAATGCAGTTCCCGGACTACTATCCACACTACAGTGTACATACTAACAACTTCCCAAGGCTGGAACCTGGAAGCTGAACTTTTACTTCCTTTTTACTATACTTTGGTATCTCAGAACTCTCTTCTGCTTGATTCTTATCTGGCAAAATTGGCAAAGCTCTAATCATCAACCTAGCTACTTAATACTCTCAGGATCTGATTCAAGTAGTGAAATGAGGTTTAACAGACCTGATTATCTTAGATCCAGTGCACAGAAAAAGCTTTACATTGAACAGAGAGAGATGCTGCCTTTTATTTAAACAATAGAGTGTTCAGGCAGATGTAGGCTTGTACTGGCATTGCCTGCTTGTAAATTTGGATGAAGAAAACAATGGATCACAAGGAATGGCCTAATATACCAGTTATACCTAATATGCCATACTCAATACTATCACCAGATGAGAACTGTGGCATACATGTCAAATTTATCTTTATGCATTCCACTGATTTTTACATTTAAGAAAGGACATGGAGAAAGTGTTTTTTTAAATTCTGTTATCAAATAGTCTTGAAATTAATAATTACATACAAATTGAAAAATTTTAGTCCAACAGTTCTCTTGACAATTTATTTCCATAATCTTTTTGTAACTTTGAAGCGGTAGGAGGAAAAAAAACCCAAAATCTTATTAAATAGTTTAAGTTTCAGATTTTAGTAGATACTTCCCCTGAGTTATGAAAAAAGCAAAATAGATTCAAAGTATCTGTCAACTGTTAAACTAATGAAAAGTTGCTTTCGAGGTTGGTGATATACAATCAATATGAATAAGATTAGGTATCATACAGATCTCACTGACAACCCACTTATCACTCTCCTGCTCCATCAGTATCCGTTTACCACTTTCCTCTGCCCATCACCAACACCACTAAGCTAATTTACTATAGAATTTAGAATGTTACCATCAATTATGCAGTGAATCACTAACCTTCTGTAAGGTTCTATGATTTCATGACTTACATTTTAGCCTTTTATGTTAGTAGTATTGAAAGTATTGTTCAGATTCATTTAGCAAATGCTCTTTTTTTTTCTGCTTTGACTTTCATTGTAATTTCCTTGTGTAAAATAGGTAAAGGGTTTACCAATATCTGTGGCTAGTAATCTGCCAAAAAACATTATCATTTTTCCAACTAGAGGACAAAAGTGTCATGGATTTCATTTCACAAATGTAAGTTTGATACAGTTTCTAAGTTCACTGCTTGGATCAGATTTGTTTTCACATGCTTCACATACTTTCTCAAAAGTGTTTATCTTCAAACCCAGGCATGGTTCTCTGCAAAGTATAACCCTACAATACCCTGTAGTAAATAATGTTCAGTCTTAGAGAGGGAAGGATTAGAAAAGAAATGGTTACCATTGATCCTGAAACTTATTTTGGATATATATTAGTATGTATCCTATGTTTGAATAATTGAGCAATATCTCTATCTTTCCCTAAGGCTATCCCATTATAACTTTCTTTGTTTTGATTTGGAGAAATGATTACAGGCAGTGTAGTTTTGGTATCTGCATAATTTGTTTTAAAAAGAAGGAAAAACTAAGAAATGCAAGAGTGTAACACAGCCTGTTTTGGCTATTAAAGCCTATAAAGCTTTTCATTACAGACCACATGGTAACATTGAACTGATTTTTCTGTGGATTATCCTCCTTAATAATAAAATTTTCCCTCCAAACAAAACATAGAGTCATAGAATAAACCAGTCTGGAAGAGACCTCTGGAGGACATCTGTCATGTTTTAACCCCAGCCAGAAACTAAGCACCGCACAGCTACTTGCTCATTGCTTTCCCTTCCCAGTGGGATGGGGAGGAAAATCGGAAAAAAAGAAGTAAAACTTGTGAGTCAAGATAAGAACAGCTTAATAACTAACAACACGAAACTATAATAATGTCAACAATAATAAAATATAACAGTAATTGTAATGAAAAGGAATGTAATGAAAAGAGAGAAATAAAACCCAAGAAGACAAGAGATGCACAATGCAAATGCTCACCACCCACTGACCAGTGCCCAAGCAGTGATCCATCCAAACCTCCTGGCCAACTCCCCCTAGTTTATATACTAAGCATGATGTTCTGTAATACCCAATATCCTCTTGGCTAGTTTGTGACAGCTGTCCTGGCCATGCTTCCTTCCAGCGTCTTATGCACCTGCACACTGGCAAAACATGTGAAGTTGAAAGGTTCTGGATTTCATAGCAACCATCAGTATATTATCAACATTCTTAGCATACCAATTCCCATCCTGAATCCAAAACATGGCAATATTCTAGCTACTAAGAAGAAAAACTATCTCTGTCCCAGTTGAAACCAGGATAACATCTAATTCCTAGCAGAAATAAGAGCAAAGATTGATCGTGTTGCTCAGCAACTATTTTTTAAAGATGTCTGAAGATAGATATTGTACAGGCTTTTGGGGAGATATGAGCTTGATCACTCTTATTATGAAATGTTTTCTTTCCATCTAGTTGGAATTTTACATGTTGTGACTCACTACTGTTGCTTTTCATCCTTTCTCCATTCATGCCTGAGAAACATCTGTTTTCTCCTTAAAGGCCCTTAAGTATCTGAAGGCAGAAGTGTTTCTTCTGTCTTTCCTCAAGTGCGCTGTGTTACAGCTTTCTAACCATCCTAGCAGCCATCTACTGATCTGTCTTCTGTTGCATTGGGAAATCCACAGTAGTATGCCAAATATGCCCCCACGCCCCACCATGCTGATTAAAGGGAAATAATGTCTTTCCCTAAGCTGCTGTGTTTGCTGATGCAGCCCAGATGTGGCTAGTCTTCCTTGTTGTAAGGTAGTGCTTCAAACTCATGTTGAGCTAATAGTCCACTAGGATCCCTGGATGTTTTCTTGCAAAGAATTACCCCAGCTGTGTGGTGTCCAGCCACATGGCGCTGGTCCGCCCTAGGTACAGGACTTCTACTGGACTTTTTCATGAGATTTCTGTCAGCCTGTTTCTCCAGTTTACTGAATTCCTCAGAACTGGAAGACTTTCCCTCCAGAAATTTCTACTTGTCATCCAAGAACTATTGAGGATGCATTCTTTCCTGTCATCCAGGTTTTTGATGAAGATATTTAACAGCTAGAGAAGTATGAAAAAATTCTATGAATGCTTCTCAACAGATGAAAGACTTTCCAACTTCAGTTTGGGTTACATATACATCATTTGTGGTAACTATGTGGGAGTAGATTTTGTAACTTTTCTTCATTTTGTCATTTGTATAGTCCCATTGAAACTTTAATAATGATGAAAACTTGTTGCAGGTCTCCAATATATTTTATATTTTAATAAATGTATATAAGTTACTTTTGTGTAAGATAATAATATATATCTTATATATACACTGACTACATGTATATTTGTGTTAGTAGGTATGTGTAAATTGCAGCTATGTATTAGTTTATACAGCTTGTGAGAGTAGAAGAAATGATGGGCTCCCAGCATTCTCTTTTCCCAGATTACAGGAGAATAGATAGAGACTCAGAGACACTTTTGGACAGCTCTAAGCCTTAGATTGTTTTTTCTCACAATACTTTCCTTTCTCTGAATTATCTGTATTCATTCTAGTGCTAAGAGATATTCTGGAAGTCTTGGTTTATGGCAACTGAGACTCAGGCTGATATGACTGGGCTGGCCTACACAATTTTGTAGAAAGTAAATATTCATAAAGAGAGTTTCATTAGTCACTTAGTTGGAACTTCTAGCTAAGTGTTGTAAGAATGTTTTTGTCAGCACAAAAATATTGAGCTCTTTTAACTTGATGTACTCATATGGTTTCTGTCTAAATTCAGCATTGACTCTAAGTTTCACGGCCAGGAAAGTTCTGTACTACTACTGTAAAGATTAAAACATTGTCACATGAAGGAGAACACTTGTGGATTTCAAGGTTTTATCCAAGAAAGACTTATTGACTGAGGACTGTTCCAAAAGTTGTTAGACACTCTTAGGCATGTCAATGCTACAGGGAGTGTCACTGATGAGAACAGTGGCTGGCTGGGTCAAAATGTCCTTATTCTGGGTAGCACTGAACATAGGAACTAGGTACAGTGTTATTGCTTATCCTTACAGATGAGGAGATATGTTTGAGCTAAAGGAAAAGAAAGTCATTTCGACCTTACTGAGGATATGCCTTGTGGTTTCTTCTACTTTGTATTATTTGGCAAACTGTAGTTTTAAAACTCCTTTCTCCCCATGGCCAAGACAGAAAACAATATAAATGAGTAAGACTGGCTGGTTACTGAAGCTCTGCATAAGCTCAACAGCTCCTGTAAACTATATAGTGCTGTACTGAGTCTAGCTGGAATGGAGTTAATTTTCTTCATAAGTGGCCTGTGTGGTGTTATATTCTGGACTTGTGACTAAAACAGTGCTGCCAACACATCAAAATTCTAACTGTTGCTGAACAGTGTTTGCATAATGTCAAGATTTTCTTCCCACTCTGTACTCCCTCAGGGACTGGCTGGGAGTGGACAAAAAGTTGTGAGTAGACATAATCTGAATAATTGACCCAGAGTGACAAAATGTATATTTCCTTGTATTGGGTCTGGCTGAGATGATTTTCCCCATAGCAGCCCTCATGGTGCAGTGTTTTGTGCTGGGAGCTAGGGATGTGTTGATTACACACCTATTATCAAGGTGATACTGCTGAACAGTGCTTGCAGAGCACCAAGGCTCTTTCCAACATTCCCACACACAGTGGGATGGGGTGGGTAAGATCTTGGGAGGGGACATAACCAGGAGAGCTGACCCAAACTGACCAAAGGGATGTTCCATATCATATGACCTCTGCTCAACTATAAAGGTAGGGAAAAGGAGGAGAGGGGGCCATTCCTTTGTCCTACGGAGCAACCACTACTCATTTTGGAGCCCTTCTTCCCAGGATGGGGCCAGACATCACCTGCTGATGGGAAGTAGAGAATAAATCTCTGTTTTCTTCATTTCCATGTGCAGCCTTGCTTGGCTTTGCTTTGTTTTCATTAAACTGCCTTTGGTTTTACCCACAAGAGGTTTCTTTTTTCATCTTATTTTCCTTCCCCTTTTGCCCGACTGAAGAGGGAAAGAGAAGAAGGGGGTGATAGAGCGGCTTGGTGGGCACCCGGTGCTCAGCCAAGGTTAACCCACCGTATCTCTGCTGCATGACATTGTGTTCAGAAATAAAAAATGAGGGTAATGGAGCTTGGGGAGGGAGCCATTGCTCAGAGAGCGGCTGGCTATTGATGTGCTTGTGGGATATGGTGAGTGATTGCTTTTGCATGACACTTTTTTCTCCCTCTTTTTTTCATTTATTAAACTGCCCTTGTCTTGATCCTTGAATTTCTCACCCTTACTCTTCCTATTCTTTCTTGTCCCATTGGAGGGAAGAGGCATGAACAGATCCGTTTCATGGTGCTTAGATGCTGGCCAGGATCAAACTACTATGAAGACTTAAAAGTCCTTGCCTTGAAGCTAATGAATAGAAGGACTATTACATTTCTCTAATAAGCTAGAAGTCAATCAGGAAAGATTGTCTTGTAATGGCAAAACCAAATAAAGCTGAGATATCTAAATACCTAAACCCCTTAATCCTTGCACTGGTAGAGGTTACACTGAGGGTTCTGGGACCATAATAGGGAGCTAATGGCCGTCTTCAGTAAGAGAAATTACTGTTATTGATGAAATAACTGAAGTGGGAAGTGGTCTCAGATGCATTGCTTAATTAAACTGAGGCAGATTTTATTGGCCTGCTGAATACTTCAGCTATGGGTACAAAGTGCACAGCTATCCCAGGGACTGATTATGGTGACTTATAGTTGCCATTGTCCCATCCATGGGCTTTGAAGTCTTGAAGTGGAGTGTAGCTGAGACAGCATCTTGGCTGTAAAAGAAGGCTGTGCTATAGGCATACAAAATCACTGCTGGTCCTCCTTATAATTGTAATTGTCCCAGTGGTATAAAGTAGGGCAAATAAACAGCTGTCACTGGCAATGTGGTGAAATCTGTTAGGGAAAAACAGTGCTCCCATGCCTTACTGTATGCAATGTCAATGCACCTGACGCACCAAATGATCTGGGATGGATTCACTGGGACCTTGCTGTTGGCATGCTCAGGCAAGGTCTGGGGGAAACCTGTCCTCTGGTCCCCCTGGGCCTGGTTTCTGTTGTGTTGGCTGATGCCCCATTGGTCCCAGATGGCTGCACCTAGCAAAAATCTTATCCTGATATGTTTGTGTTCTGAAATAGCACTGACATATCTGTGACTGAGTGCACATTGCAGAAACCTTTAACCTCCCACTAAAGCAGAATGAAATGCTTCATGCAGATGCTTGAGTCGGCTCATATCTTCAAAGTCCTGTGCCTTAACACCTGGCTGCTGGAACTGGAGGGAGCTATTGGGACAAGGCAGCATTTGCAATTGGAGCTAAAGATTAGGCATACTTAGATGGCATAAGATGTGCCAGGTCCCGCCCACTAGGGACTGTATCTCCTATTTGCGGGTTACAGAGCCGTTTACCAAATAATGCTGTCACAGTCTTTGATGCAGGCAGACAGGCTGTCTTCCAGATTCAACTCAAAATATGGTACCGTGAGTGTGCTTTGAATCCCTCTTGCTTTTTTCTTTATGAGGTGTAAAGGCAAGCTGTTCTGTAACTGCAGAGATTAGTTTTATTCTGTTCTCATCCTAATACTGCTGAATTCTCTAGAGATTTTTGGGAAGCACTATTAACAGAAATATATTAGGCTATAGCTTAACTTCTTTCCAAATAGGTGAAAGAGCTGCCTTGCTTTTCCATCACGTGAATATGAAGTAGTGGCTACAGATTAGTATCCTTTCCTCTTTCTAGAGTGTTACAGTAAACTTGCACAGGAGTCCAAATTTCAGTGAATAATAGTACTAACGTTTTCCTATCTGTATTCCTCCAGCTACTGTATTCTTGTGTTCCTCCTTCTATCTGCATAGGTAGGTATATCTCTGTAGACATATAAAGATATAGTCTCCCTTCTAGTCTTCCTCCTTTCTGCCTAAGTTAATACCATTGTTATTCTATTCATGCTATATCATTGTTATCCTATTTAATGGCCAAGAAAAATCCAGTCATGTACTTTTACCACCACTGAAGTGAGATCTGCAAGGTTTTCCCATATTAGATGATCTTATCTTTTGAGGGAAACCCAGTAATTATGAAAAGATGTGTAGCACATGACAGAGTGTTACTCCAGCTGGCATGGAACATCATTCATGACCTGTCCCAAAAATGGTACCTCACCATTCTAGGATCTTCCTCTTCTCTCTGATAGTCGTGTCTCTTTGATATATGTCTCAGAAGGTTGTTTTCATCTCTTGATATGCCAGTAGGACTTGATGATCTTAGAGGTTGTGCTGCTAGCTCTCTTCTTCCTCAGGCCAACACCACATTCAGCAACATCCCCTCAGCATAACTTCATCTTTTGTTCTTTTATTCTTTATCTGTTTGCTCTTCTCCATCTCAAATCAGCCAAAGGGGAACATGTTACTGAGAGAGAGCTCAGCAAGCTGCGCCCAACAAGAAGCTCCTCCTACTAGCCCCAACAGGAACTCTGTTCTGCAGGAACTCTTTTCAAAGCAATCAGATCCTTGTTGCAGCTCCTTTCTTCTGTTGCTTCTCTCCACCTGCCTCAGTTCATGGAATCACGGGATGTTAGGACCTCAAAAGATCATCTAGTCCAATCCCCCCACCGGAGCAGGATCACCTAGACCACATTGCACAGAAACACGTCCAGGCAGGCTTTAAACGTCTCTAGAGAAAGAGACTCCACAACCTCCCTGGGCAGCCTGTTCCAGTGCTCTGTCACCCTCACCGTGAAGAAGTTTC
>VYZX01015389.1:7938-49386 GCA_013401335.1 Brachypteracias leptosomus
GGCTACAAAGATGATTAAGGGAGTGGAGCATCTCCCTTATGAGGAAAGGCTGAGGGAGCTGGGTCTCTTTAGCTTGCAGAAGAGGAGACTGAGGGGAGACCTCATCAATGTTTATAAATATATAAAGGGGGAGTGTCACGAAGATGGAGCCAGGCTCTTCTCGGTGACAAACAATGATAAGACAAGGTGTAACGGGTACAAACTGGAACACAGGAGGTTCCACTTAAATATGAGAAGAAACTTCTTCTCAGTGAGGGTAACAGGACACTGGAACAGGCTGCCCAGGGAAGTTGTGGAGTCTCCTTCTCTGGAGATATTCAAAACCCGCCTGGACGCCTTCCTGTGTAACCTCATCTAGGTGTTCCTGCTCCGGCAGGGGGTTTGGACTAGATGATCTTTTGAGATCCTTTCCAATTCCTGACATTCTGTGATTCTGTGATTCTGTGATTCTGTGATTTGGTGCTGTACACTAAACTGAAGTTTTGTGGCACCTTCTGGGAGGCACATCACTCCTGAGATACTGCTTTCCAGATAGCTGCCAGTGTCTGGCAGGATAAGGAACATTTGTGCAAGGGAGGCAAAGAAGCAAGATCAGAAAGATTGGAGGGGCAGAAATGGGAGTTTTGCCAACATCAAAGAGGGAGAAGGCTGACCTCCAGGTTGAACTTGACTGCAGTCTAAGTACACAATTCTTGCATCACCTTACACAAGATGTTGAACTTCTGGCCTTTGGTTTTCTAAAGATAAAATGCAGATGTAGTAGTAATGAACTGGAATGTGAGATAAGCTGAAAATGCTGCTGGTACGGTTTACATTATTCATTCTCTATTCTCGTGGAGTTAACTACTGTAAAGCTACTTGTGGTGTGATCACAAACAAGGCAGTTACAACTGGGCTGGGTACAGGATTCTGTACAATTTTAGTTTTTACTGAAATTCGGTCTACCTACATATTTTTATTTCACATTGTCTGTAAAATACTATACAGCTTTGTGAAGAAATGCCACATCTTAAATCAGAAGTGTAATAGGTAAATATTCAGCAGCAAATTTTCAGATTTTAATTCCTCATTGTCTTAGTCATCATTTTCTTTTACATTTGTTTTCTCTTACAAGAAAAATGAAATCAAAGCATGTGCCAGGGGATTGATAAGTTTTTGTAAAGGCCATAATCTAATTTTCTTCCCATTTCAGACTTGATTATTAATTATGGCTCTATATTTCTGCTTTTTCTTAGAGAGGGATTAGTCTCCATATTAGCAGAGACAAGGCATCAAACTGCAAGTGTGCTGCCATTTGTCATTACAGAGGACAATAGTTACATATTATTAACAACTGTGTGTTTTGCAGTTGGTTTGTAGGCATCAGGTATGTAATCATATGCTCTGTTGTTGCAGCCAGGAAGACAATACAGCAAATCAGCAAGAGAATGAAAATGGTCTTCAGCAATATGTGCAAATTCAAAGAGTGAAATACTACTTTCGGTGGGCCTTTTGTAATTATAGTAAAAATGTTGCAGCGCAATAGCAATAGTTGAACACAGTTTCAGAGGTCTAATGAATTAGATTTTTCTTTGGCTCTGTTGAAGAGACTACATTCAGCAGTTTCAGCAATGGCAAGCCCATCTCATTAAATTAAGTGCCTTAGCCACCAGTGCCAACAACACTTCATAAGGCTTATGTACTGAATTTTTGTGATATTGCTAATCTGGCATGTGTCCCAATGAGATGATTGTATGCATTTTAGAGGACTACTATCAGATGCCATAAATACTTGAGTCACCAAAGGTAGGCAGCAGGCTTCTGCATTGTGGTGAGGGAGGATAAAAAATGTGAAGAATTTTCTAGATTTATACCTAGAATATTTTATACATCTATCCAAGTGAATTGTTCAATTAATATAAGGCCACATTTCATTGTTTTATTAATCTTAAGACATAGTCATGTTAGCTTAAGTGGTATTTCTTTTGCAGCAAAGTGCTCTTCGCTGTTACTATAAAGGGAGAGAATCCATCTTTATATTATCTTCAGTATAAATATATTTGGAAAAGTAGACCCAAACCTATTTCACAAATACTCCCATGGTTTCAGTCAGACAAGCTGTAAGGCAGAGCATTGTTCAACTACAGTGTACAGAGTGAAGGTGCTCAGACACTGTCAGGGGACTACAGAATGGCCTCTGCGAGGAGAGACTGGGGCTGTCCTATGCCAGACACAGCTGGTTCCAGCTGGCTCCAACCAACTCACTGCAGGGTACAGCTGAGCCCCACAGTGGTGATAGTGGTGCCTTAGGGAAAGCCTGTATAAGGAAGGGCAAAATGCTGCACAGGCAGTGAGGGAAAAAGTGTGAGAAACATCCCTGCAAGCACTGGGGTAAGGGAAGGAGGAGGAGATGATCCAGATGCCAGAGCTGGGATTCCCCTACAGTCCCTGGAGAAGACCATAATGGAACAGGTGTTTCACTGCAGCCCATGGAGGACCATGGTGGAACAAGTATCCACAGAGCAGCTCATGGAGGATCCTGTGCCGGAGCACATGGACATACACTAAAGTAAGCTGCAGCCTGTAAAGGACCCTGTGCAGGAGCAGGCTCCTGGCATAAGATGCATCCCATGGAAAGTAGCCCACACAGGAGCAAGTTTTCTGTCAGGACCTCTGGACCATGGGGACCCAAGCTGGAGCAGTGTGTTCCTGAAGGACTACACCCCATGGGAAGGACCCACATTGGAGAAGTTCATGAAGGACTGTCTTCCATGGGAAAAACCCCAAGCTGGAGCAGGGGAAGAATGTGAGATGTGACAGACACAAAATATTATGAACTGACCTCAACCTCCTTACTTGTCCCTCTGTGCCACTTGAGGGGAGGAGATAGAAGAGTTATGAGAGAATTTGAGCCTGCGAAGAAGGGATGGGTGGGGGGAAGGTGTTTTTCATTTTTGTTTTATTTCTCACTATCCTACTCTGCTATTAATTGGCAATAAATTCATTTCCCCAAGTGGAGTCTGCTTTGCCTGTGATGGTAATTGGTAAGAGATGTCCCTGTCCTTATCTCAACCCATGAGCTTTTCCATCATATTTTCTCCTGCTGTCTTGCTGAGGAGGGAGTGAGGGAGCATCTGGGTTGACCTCTGGCAGCCAGCTGAGGTCAACTTGGCACAACTGAGAAACATTATGATCTGATTACAATGCATGACATTTCTGGAGGCACCCAACCTTGTGGTTGTTTGAAAAATTTAGAACTGATGAGTACAAAGTGTCTGGAAACAGAGTAAGAAAGCTTAGATGAATTTGAGAATTACTACCAAAAGTTGCAAACCAGATGTCATGGAAAAGTAGTTTCCAAAATGGATCGTGAGCTAAGAATTTCTTCCTACCTGTAAGGGGAAAAATTAGCAAATATTGCAAATTCCCTGACTACTACTTCAATTTGCAATGTTTAACCATGGGAGCTTTGCGTGTCTGCTACACTACCTAGGTGACTTTTAATTGGCAAGGAAGGCTTACAGGTACCTGTCATTCAGTTAGGAGGGTAGCATCAGCAGATGGAAGCATACCACATCTCTGAATGAAGGAGTGACTGTAGATTTTATTGACTGAAATTTCTCAACTTTCCCTGTGTGTCATTACTGTTTCTAAATTCAAGCTTTACATGTTTAGCAGTACAATTGTCTATATTTTGAGTTCACAAAGAATTTATTTACACTACGAGTCAAGAGTAGTTTGTAGTTAATTCAACAAGAAATGTGCAGACATCCTCAGGGTTTTATGTTACTTCTCACCAGTACAGAGGAGGACCTTGTCCCAAACACCTGCACAGTGAGGGACAGCAGAGCCATGTCTGGTTTGGCAGGAGTTTGCCCTTGAGCACTGCCAGAGCTGCCCACAGATGCCCCACTCTCTGCTGCTGGCCGGGATGAGGTACCACTGGGGCTCTCCAGCCCAGGGCTGGCTGTTAGCAGCTGCCATGGGCCTGCTGTGTGCCAGCAGCTGGCTGCTGGGGCTGTTTTGTTTCTTTATGTCAGCTTTATTTTCAGTTTCTTCCACCCCTTTTCTTCCTCCAGCCATTCTGGCAGCATTTATTTACTTGTTGACCCCCATCCAATGGCTGCACTGTGAAGGCAGTTCCAGAAGCTTCCAGGGCTTCTTGTCAGCTGACTCCAGAATGGCTGGTTGGTGATTGTGAGCTGCCTTTTGACTGGTGCATTCTGGATCATGTGGAGGGCTGCCCCCACCTACTTAAAGGCCTGCTGCAGAAGCCTGGGGTCAGTGTGGCCTGGGGATGGGGAGCCCTGGTGGGGCCTGGAAGCCCTGGTGGGAAGCCCTGGAGGTGCCTGGGGGAGCAGGGGCTTCAAAAGCTTTGCGTCCCTCTGTGCAGGAATCCTGAGACAACATGATGCCACGGCTACCTGCTTCAGGGCTTGACCCTCAGTGAGCCTGAGACTTCCCCAAAGGCAATCTGGAGGGAGGACACGGCTGTATCCTGTGCTCACTATATCCTGTTTATAAGTACTCATTTATTCTCCCTTTTGGCTGTTCATGATGCTATTAGTGCTGATTTCAGTATGGTGATCAGGTGGAAATACTGTACATTGGTTGTTAAGCTCCAGTAATATACACTGATGAAAAATGATGATTTAATAATGATTATAATAAAGAAAAAATATAAAGTATTAAATTGCAATTAATGAAATTATAATTTGCTTAATTCATTAAATAATGGATTAAATAATGAATTCAATAATGTTAAGACAATGACCTAAATAACAATAAATTATAATAAACTAATGATAAAATACATAATGATTAAATGACCACTCATAATGACAACAATGTGGATGTTTTTTGACAACATTAACTCAGATGTACAAACCAAGGTACTGAAGGGGAGGTTTTGTCCACCCACTCACCACAAATGTTGTTGCTTCCCACAAAAAATTCCCATGACAGCACTGTTGGGGTTTACAGGCACAAGGCCTCTAGAACAGTATGAAAATAATGTCATCATCAGAAAACTGAAGAAATATTGCAGAAGCTTTGGGAAATTCTGCATCAGCAGCTCCAGAGAAAGGTTATAGCAATGCTAGGTGCTTGCTATTTGCACCTCTCTGATACCCAAATATCAGGACAGCACAAGTACTAGAAACACCAAATGGAGACACAAAGTATCTGGGACAACAAGCCAAGCATATTAATAGAAACCATGGCTGTATAGACTATGCCATAGTAGGGGCTCAAGTTCTTGAGGAGCACGGGAAAGGCAAAAGCAGAGTACAGACTCTGGGGTTCAGGTGAGCAGATTTCCTCCTCATACCAGAGATGCGGGAAGTCTGCATTCCAGGAGAATGATATATATTACACCTACAGCTAAAAATGTAAGAAGGACAATTTGAGGACCTACTGACCTGTCAGCTCCACTTCAGTTGCTGGGAAATTTAGGAAACTATTCTTGGAAGCTATTTTTGGAAACATGAGTGAGAGAAAGGTGCACAACGATACTCAATTCATTAGGGTTAAATGATGCTAACCACTTTGATTGGCTTTACTGATAAATAAATCAATTCTTCATAAAGGTAAGAGCAGAGGATGTTCCACGGATAGACTTTAAAAAGACTTATGACATGTTTTCCAAAACTGTTCTTGAGTTAATACAAAGCAAGGCTCTGACTAGCTGGTTGGCTAGGGTTGATGAGGGCTCTGAGCAGGGCTCTGGCTGGCTGGGGTCAAAGAGGACTCTAAGTAGGCTCTGGCTGGTGACCTGGAATCCAAGTGGGCTCTGAGTAGGCTCTGACTTTCTGGCTAGGGAAGTAGGGCTCTGGGTGGCTGGCTTGGGTCAAACAGCATTTAAAGTAGTCTCTGGCTGGCAGATGGAATTAGACTGGCTGTCTGGCCAGGTTGAGTAAAGATCTGGTTTTCTGGCCAGCAGAAATAAGACCCTATCTGACCCGTGCAGGGAATTAAAGCCCTGGCTGGTCAGCTGAGGTCAGGTAGTTGTTGCTAGCTGCTAGTGAAGTAAGGCTCTGACTGAGCAGCTGTGAGGACTGCCCCTGTCTGACTGATAGGTGACAGACTGTTGTAGGTGGTGCACTAGAATATTTTCAGGAGCAGAAACAAGTGTTTCTTTGGCACAGACACAGGGTCAGCTCATATCACTTATCTGCCATATGTAAATGATGATCTTTTATTCTTTAAACAACATCCTAGATCAGTTCTGAATATTGCAAGGTTTTAAAGCCTAAAATAAATACATGTGATACTTATGATTATCCCATAGACAGTCATGACTGTCTCACAAATTTTAAATTGTGAAGACTTTAATTTTGCAACCTGAGAGCGTCCCTTAAAATTGAAAACAAATTTACTTGTAGAGAATATCATGAAATTCTTTAGAAATCAGAGCAAATATCTATGGATTAAGAACTATGATTTTTTTTATGGTTATTGAGCCATTTTATATCATTCAATGGAAGATATAGGGAGCTATAAACTCAAGCCTAATAAGGTCATTTTGCACTGATAGAAAAGGAGAGCTTCAATTTTATATTTTATAAGAAAACTAATCCACCTCTGTATGATAACAAGCCTGATGGGCAAATGAGCTGATAGACTCTGAGTCCCCATTGATTTCTGTGAGAGTTAGAGGCAATGGTCCTTCTCTTGAACCCAACATTCAAAACTTTACTAGCAAAAGACCCATTGAGTAAAACTGTAAAAATAGTTGCAAAATGGGTCGTGTGTATTGCAGATAAGCTGTGCTAAATACCAAATCCAAGCATGATGAAACAACACGCAAAAGTTCTTACCTGTATTATCCTACTTTAGGATTTACCAAAATAGGAACTGAAAATGAAGTACAGCTAAGGCAACATCAAGTTTTCATTATTTAAAGGAGAAATCTTAGAGGCACACCAACTAGGCTTTAAATATTGTCATTTTACACTTAAAAAACATAAGCAGACACACTGCTTGTTTCACTAACAGACAGATGCTGTTGGTTAAATCCAGGAGTAGCCGAGACATAAAAATCATAGTGTAAACACCTCCATTTCTCTGTCAAATGAACATAAGTCTTTGATCTGCCATAACTCAGAATATACAAATGTGAGCACTTGCAGCAAAGAACCTGTTAACTGACTGTAGTGGGTCTGTCTGAGCTGATTTTCCCCATACAGCCCTCATGCAGCAGTACTAGGACCCAGAGAGTGTTGATAACATACACCCTTGTTATGACTATCAGTGCCCACACAGCACCAAAGGTACAGGGGGGTCAAGATCTGGGAGGGGATACAACCTGGACAGCCGACCTGAGCTGACCAATAGGATATTCCATACCATATGACATCAGCTCAACTATAAAGGGAGGAGGATGGGGGGGATTTGGGGGAAGACATTGGTCCTCCGAGCAACCGGTACGCGTTCTGGAGCCCTGCTTCCCGGGACAGGCCCGACACCGCCTGCGGATGGGAAGTAGAGAGTAACGGCTTTGCTGCTTTTGCTTCGTATGCGCGCGGCCTTGCTTTCTCTGCTGTTTATTAAAACTGCTTCTTATCATAACCCACGGGTTCTTATTCTCCATCTTACTCTCTCCCCGCTTGCCTTGCTGACAGAGGTTTTGGTGGGGGGGGGGGAGTGATCGAGGGGCTAGGGGTAGGCACCAGGGGCCCCCCATACCTTTGGTGCTGTGTGGGCACTGATAGTCATAACAAGGGTGTGTGTTATCAACACTCTCTGGGTCCTAGTACTGCAGCATGAGGGCTGTATGGGGAAAATCAGCTCAGACAGACCCACTACACTGGCATGAGTTTCACAATGCAATTTTACTAGGCATTCAGGGTAGACGATAAGATTCGTTTTCTTTTTCCTTAGCTACTCTCACTTACCTAATTTAAAAGAGATTAGCCGAAAGGTAACATTTTGCAATAGCAATATTGAGAAAGGTTGACTGTCTTACTTTAGAACTCTTTAAATACCTTTAAACTATTTTTTAAACAGTGGTTGACGAAGCAAGAATTTAAGTATAGATCTCTAGATATTGGATCATGCTTAAAGTTAATAAAACTGCATGCGCAAAATTAAAAGTAAGTGACATTATTAAAATGCAAAGGAGGGGGAATCTACTTTCTTCACACTTGTTCTCCCATTATTTATTAGAAATGATAGAGAGTATTAAACACTTTTTCACTCTCCAAAATAAAAAATTCCTCAAAAAGAAAGGAAAAATGTATTCATGCTATACATACACAGGAAAACCCACAAAATGCAAGCATACAATTTCAAATTAAAAAATTTTATTTTAAAATAACTTTGTTTCTTATTGTGATCACTTCTAGTATTTATCTATTCCTAGACTGGACCCCCCATGAAATAAAACATTTCATATGAATGAAAAATTTTGCTATGGGAAATAGTACTGCCCAAAAGTTGTAAGGCTGTTAGAGCAGAAGTAGTTTTCATTGTGCATTCTTTTTTTACTAGTTCACCTTGGTGAGTAAATCGATAATTCCCTTGGGTTTTTGTCTTTAGAACTGTGAAGGGAAATTCATGAATTCAAGGTACATAGCCAACTGGTATTAAAGAACTACTGCTCTGGGGACTCCACTGGGATATGAAGGTTGCCTGTTAGTAAGAAACAAACAAAAAAGTCCATCGTTCTTTGAGCTCTTTCCCTGAGAGTGGAGGGAAGTAAGGTCTTCGACCATTCTCCTGGTTCTTCTATGTATTGAGTAAGCATGCCTATGTGCCAAATTACTGGCAAGGAACAAAAGCCATATTTGCTCAGGAGGTAATAATAATTTTGGTGTACGTTAAACACATTACATCTGGCCTCATCTTGAGTATTGTGCACAGCGCTGGGCCCCACAATTTAATAAAGATGTTAAGGTCCATGAATGCATCTAGAGAAGGGCAACAAAGCTGGTGAAAGGGCTGGAAGGAAAGTCCTATGAGGAGCAGCTGAGGACTTTGAGTGTGTGTAGTTTGGAGAAAAGGAGGCTGAGGGGCAACCTTGTTGCTCTCCACAGCTTCCTGAGAAGGGGAAGTGGGGAGGGAGGTACTGAGCTCTTCTCCCTGGGATCCAGTGACAGAACATGTGGGAGTGGTTCAAAGCCGCACCAGAGATTTGGACTGGACATTAGGAATTGTTTAACAAGATGGTGGTCAAACACTTAAATAAGTTTCCTAGAAAGGTGGTCCATGCTCCAAGCCTGTCAGTATTTAAGAGGCATTTGGACAATGCCCTTAAAACGTGCTTTACCCCTGAACTGGTCAGGAAGTTGGACTAAGTGATCCTTGTAGGTCCTTTCCAACTGAACTATCCTGCCCTGTCTCGTCCTAGCCTAGCCTAGACTATGCCGTATAAAAAGTATAGTAGATTTTGACAAGTCTGCATAAAATCTCATTACAAATCTCTCCTAAAAAGTATTTTTAGTATTAGTAAATTCCTGTTACAGCTTTCAACTATACTACTGGATATAAAATCACAAAATGATTGTGTTTTCAAATGCATGGAGGTCAAGCATTAGCTAATGGCTTCAGAGAAATCTAGGAGTGTGATATATGAAGATATGCTATAAGGTGTCAGACTACTTTTGTGAAATCAGAAAAAAGTCACTGAATTTGTACTCTCTGTAGGGACAATTAAAAAAAAATTTCCGAAATCATGTCATCAAGGGTTTTGGATAATAATCCAAAATTTACTTTGAGCACCCAAATAGGGAAACCCTATCCTTGGAAATATTTCTAAATCAAGACCTACTTTTTCTCCACTTTCCCTTTATTCATGAATTGAATGGACTTGTATTTGATCTCAGGTTGTCAGCTTAGCTTCTGTATCCCCTTTCCACAGAAGAACTTCAGAATTTCACATTCTTATCTACCCAGTCTTCCCTTCCCCACCTTACTTCATGAGATCTGGTACTAAATTGTGAAGTGTTTATTAAATTTAATACTTAATGTGAGAACTTGCAACATTATAACTTCTTTGCCTGAGACCTCAAGAACATACATTACTACAGGGTAAGAAGTTACCATGTGCCAGCAGATCCATGATAAATATCTATTTGAATGCTCTTAGCCTGTGGTAAATGCAACAATTTAAGTAAGCGTGAAAGAAGACTAAGCTAACTCAATTTATTTTGCATTTGCCATGGGCTAAAACAATTCACAGTGGACAGTTGCTGTACATCAACAACTGTTTGTGGAAGTGGTTCTTTTGTCAGTTAGATTGGTGTGACATCAGGGAACAATCAGAATAGAAATCTGTAGTTCTGGTATTGCATAGTATCAGTATCCAGGTAGTCTATTAAGTCATCCATCCTTCAGTGTGAAATACTAAACCAAATATTTTGTTGTGAAGAAAAAGAGATTTGGAGAGTTGTTGTTTAGAGGGGGCATTGTTCACATTTTAACTGGAATGAGAATTTTCCCCAGAATAATTCTTAGGTCACCAAGCAAACATTAGAAGAAGAAAACAAACAAAAAAGAGACATCACTTTTGGCTTATCAAGTAAAATTACAGATTTATAAATATAATGAATGGGATTGTGTAAAACATCAACTTTTTCTTCCTGGAAGTCAAGCAAATGTGCCAATGAAATTATGGTGAGCAAAGGTGAGTTCCTGTTGGTGTTTGTTTCTTGGCCTCTCTTAGTTTTGCTTAGTACTGCATAGCCATTCATTTTAAGTCTGTTCTTGAAATTGTAGCATCCTAGAATGCAAAAATAGGGGAGTTGTTTCATTACTCTCAAGCAAATACATTCTTAAATAATGAACATACTAGATAGAACATTTTATAGAAAAATTCTACAATGTGAGGCAATGTATTTTTGTAAGGGGCTTCAGTGAAGCTAACAGCTAATTTTTAAGGGCTGTAACAGGAAAGGAACATCTTCCTCAATTTTCACATAAAATTTTTTTCCCAAAAGATTTTCTAGTGGAAACATATTGAGAGAGTCACCATAGAGCATTTGACAACCAGTGCCATTTTTGGATAACAGATTGTAAGTTTGTAATGGTACTTTTTACTCTTAACATCCAGTTAAGAGACATACATTATACAGGTGAAGAGTAGCATGACTTGGGACACATAACTTGTCATGCTGGAAAAGTAGGGCAGAGACATTTTTCTTTGCTGGCTGCCACACAATTCTACAGCCCATTCTGCTTCCCTTTAGCATAGGCTACCAGAACTACATCTCCTTTGGTCCTGTCAAGAGTACATCATGGCACTGTAAGGTCTTCATTGGTATGGTGGGCACAGTCTTACCCTGCCCAGACTTCAAGCCTTTTCTTCTCTGGAAGGCAGAATAGCATTATTCATCCAAAATTACAAGACATACGAATATGCATAGGATATTATCTGACTCATTTTTAGGTAAACAGAGTTTCTGACTGATCCAGAAAATTGAAAGAAACACCTGCATTTCTTCAGAGTGCAGAAAGAGGGAGGCCACTGTAGGAACTGTTTGTAAAGACTATATAGACACACTGTGATCATTTGAGAGGTGTCTGAAGCTATGGTCAGTGTAGCAGTGTCTTCCTGTTACACTGAAACTAGATTTGTCTTGCCTGTTAACTGTGGACTTGTGAACCTTCAGCTTTGGAGTTCATTGTTGGCTAAAGAGTGTCCAGGCACCTGAGGTGTCTAGGTCAAGGATGCAAGCCCTTCTGGAAGAGAATAGGGAAGAATATCAGTTTGATATAGTGATTTAAATATATCTATTTTTCCTAAGGAAATAATGTACTGTGTACTTGTCAACTTTCCTCCAGGCTTAAAAGAGAAAATATAAATATAATTTGAACAAAGGAGAAGATGAAGTGGTTACAAAGTTGGGAAAATGTTGAAAGACGAGATGCAATTCCCAAGGAACTCTGGTTTCCTCATGTACTTCCAAGCAGTAATCTGCATGCAGTCTTGGGCTGAATATGCTGAAGAAATGACTCAGCTGACAGTGCCTTGGACATGAGAGATTACTAATAAGACTAGGATGTATCCTCTGGGAACCCATCTCTTAAATTTTACCCAGAAGGTATGTGGATTGTTTTGAATGCAAATAAAGCAACAAGACAGGTGGGAGGTCTCAGAACTTCACTTTTAACTTACAAATCCCTGTAGATACATTTCTATATGGTTTTGAAATACTGTGAGAATATTAGTAGACCTCCCCAAATCTGTCACATCATTCTGCTGTAATAATGAAGTTTTTTTGGGAGGTTACTTCCCTGTTTTCTTTTTTACTTCTCTGTTTTTCTTTTTAAGGATTTCAACTATAACTACCTTCATAGATGTCAAAAGCTACACAATCAAAATCTTTTGGCTTTACAAGCTGTAACAAATCACAATGTTAGAAATGGAGTCTATCGTGCAACACTTTCTATTGTCTTTTGGTTTATCTACTCACAGACACTATAAATGAAACATAATAAAAGAGATTTCAATTTCAGGAAACAGGACGCTTCAGTTGAACACACTATTTCTCCACATGCTGATAGTTTTTCATCTCTGTTCTCTATTGTACTTACTATGCAACTTTCTCTATGATACTTAAACATGGAATAAACTTTCAGATTAACTGATTATGTCCATCTATTAGAGTAGGCACATGCAACAGTTAGGTGTCAGTCCCTGCTGCATACATATTATATATAAAACACTAGAAATTAAAGAAGGTTTTAAATACTAAGAACAAAAAGCTGATAAGATTTGAGAGAGAGACTAAGAACATGAGAGTTATCCCTCACCTGAAAAGCTGATAGGCAGCTTACTGCTGGGACACAACCACACTCAAATGTATATAAATATTTAGATCAAAACTGAAATATTTGTACCTCAGCCAGCTCAGAGAGTGGACAAAGCTAGTTCAACCATCTGCATCTAAGCCTTGGATCTACAGCATGTTTCTGCTGTCTCCAGTTTTCAATTTCCTCATCTGTGTAAAGACAGCATTACTTCCATTAAAAAATCCTGAATATTTGCTATGAAAGAGCAAAGTGTTCATTGAAAAAAGATTGTCCTATCCAAGAAAGAGAAGATAACAGCTAGGCTGTAGAGTAACAGTTATTTTTCTGTCTTTTTCTGCAGCTATTAAGTTCATCATTCAGCGTATGACGGCTTCAGCAGGATGTAGACGGTTCTCTCAAACTGCAACATCCATAAATTAATATTTAGAGTGCTTTCCTGGATACAAAGATTATCCTCAGAGAAATGATGACTGAGATACCTTACCTCCCAATATTAGGAAATAAGCTACTTGTCATTTGAAGTGAAGAACTGGTTAGGAAAATTATACTACAACAGGGTTGAGGGGTTGGGAGTGGAGGAAAATGTCTTGCTACAATTAAATTAGAAGTCCACGGTAGGGAAAAAAAATGAAGTAAACTTCCCCATTTCAAAATTCTTATTGTAAACCAGGAGGCTGTTTTCGCTTTTACTTATGCACGTTTAGGCATATAATTTTAAGTTAAATTTGAAGACAGTTTAAGTACTAGTTAATCATGATGATGTGGTGTCTGGAAAGAGGTCAAAATATTTTAGATATTCCACATACATCTATTCTGATACAGTTTAGTAAAAGTCATTGACAAAGCTAGGATACTGAAAAGGATTATTAATGTTGCTGAACAGGACAAATAAGTAAAATGCAATTGTTGACCTCTAACTAGAAGCCTAGCTGGTCTGAGGAGCAAAAGTGAGATGCAGTAGTGCTTGGATAGCCTGATGCTGCCCTAGAAGGCAAAACTGAAAATTTTGAAGTAAATGAGAAACAGCTGAAGATTAGCTTTGAACTATGCTGCAGGAAAGCCTCAATTCTATGAAAAAATAAAATAACAAAGCTGATAATAAGCTTATGGCTTCAGAAAAGCTATATATCAGTATGACTAATATAGGTTAGTGGCATCTAGTAGCAGACGATAGAAAAGTTTCTCACTACCATTATAAATATTGTATACTAAATAAATTGTTGACCATAGCAAAATCTTCTTTGCTTTGCATAAACGAGAGGGAAAAGGCAGATGGATCTGAAATGACCAATTTGAAGACAAAAAATAAAGCCAGTCATCATAACCCCTTCTCCACATGAGTCAGAGATGATAGCAAGGGCTTCTAGTTCGTGACAGAGTATAGGTTGTGCTTAAAGCACATTTCTGCAAGTGTCACAGTATCATTAAAATCAGGTTTTTATGGTGGCAGAATGGGTAGACAGACACAGTTTCATCCTTTTTCCCGTTCCTTCCCATTCTTCATTTTCATCATATTATTTTTACTCAGTATCACTTTCTGGAACAACCATGGACCTAAAAGCAAAGTTCAGTCATGTATGTATGTTTTCATATATGCTTTAAGTTATCACAGTAAACACACAATTTTTCACTTCTTCTATGAAGATGCTCTGTGCATGGCACATTGTCACAGCTCTACTGGTTAGCAGGATTTTTTCCAGTCACCTGTATCAAAATGAAAATAGAGTTTCAAATTTCAGTGTTAATATGATTTTTATCCAGCTCATACCTAGAGAGAAAATGGGGAGGGGAGGAGAAGGGGAAAGGGCAGAGACCTCCGTAGTGAAGGATCCCTGCGGAAGCTTCCCATGTTGCTGTCTCTGTTCAGACAGACACAATGAAAAGTTTGGATCCTTTTTACTTCCAAACTTCATTCTGAACTTTTCCCAGAAGTCCTTCCTGATCTTTGTCCCTGCCAAATAACACAGCCACATCTGTATTTTATGTTGCAATTCAAGAGGCCAGTTAACAATTTTATTACTGTTAATCTTTTTTATGGTTTGTTGGGGTTTTTTTCCGCCAGAAGGACTAAGGGAAATCTCTCATTCTGTTAAGCAGGCACTATACAAATATAGATTGAAAATACTATCATACTATCACTGGAATAGCTACATAAGACAACTGTAAAAATAGTAAATGTTATTAAAGAATTGGGGGGGAGGGTATTTATTTATTTATTTAATATAGGGAGTGACAGCTTAGTTTCTGACACTGTTTAGGCCATGTCCAGCCTGGCCAATGGAGGAGGACTTCATTTTTTTTATGAAAAGGAAACAGCCACAACTCAATATATCTCACCAATCAGAACAATCAAGGATTCAGGTACTGGGACACAGCAGAGTATATGAAGCTGGCCTCAAATGCAGTCTTAGTGCACAGATTAAGACTTCAGAGTAAACTAAAATATAAATTTAGACATTCTTTCTGTCAGAAGTCCACCTTAATTAGAGGCTAATTTTGTTCCTCTTTTCTATGTAAATTTTCACATTTATTCGGCTTAATTTTTTATTCATATTGTAACCAGAATTACATAAAAGCAGATTTGAGTAGCTGATAATTACAAATTAATTAATGATCATTCCAATAATGAATAGATGTAATTGTAATAAGCTACCTAGAATATCAAGTACTTTCTGGATAGATATATACACTGAAATGCACACATTAAAATGGTGTATTGTATAGTATGGCTGAGAAAAACTCTTCCTGAAAAACATTTTATGTCATACTCCCCTATCTTTATATTAACTTATTGAAATCAGACATAACTATTATCCTGATGTTAACCTAATGTAGTTATAAACTTTTAAATAAATATTGTCCACCTATCTTTAAACATATAGAAAGCTTTGTGTTTCCAGTCTCAGAAGTATTATGATCAAAGTGTCAGAAGAACAATACCCTTGCTATCTTTAAAAGGGAAGGTAACATTTGTATTCAATTCACACGTCTTCACACAGGAAAAAGAAAAAGAAACTGTGAAGTATTAATATAGTAAATACACGACTGTCAGAAAAACAGCCAGCTTACAAAATGAGTAGGTGTGTATGTGGAAGTTAAATACCAATAGTGTTAACTTCAGAGCCATTTTTAGAATGTAAATACATTATGAATTGCATATACCTGTGTTTAGACATCTCAGACATTCAAATACTGCTTCATGAAAAAAGTGTATACTTGCATGCATGAGTGGTGGGTTTAGGAAAGTGAAAATCCAAATCACAGCTATCCTACCGCACACTATATTGCTTATACTGTCATCAGTCACTGTACCACCTCTGTTCCTTGTGGCTCATGCACATGGTCACTGAGGATGTAACTGAGTTTAGTATTCTCCAGAAGCTTGCAATTAAGACAGAAATTCATTTGGATCCTTATTTAACTATTTTGTGTTTTAGGTTTGGAGGGTAAGTGAAATAGGATGTGACAGCAGCTGTATCCAAAAGCTTCACCAAAAGGAAAAGTTCTGTGCTGCCTGAGAGAGATTGAGGTGCTGAGTGACTTTATCACTCCAGAAAAGTGATAAGGTAGTTAGATCTCATCACTGAAAAATGTCTTGTCCTCAGATCTCCCACACTTAATTTTTCATTTAGTTTCTGGGACTTGACCAAGCCATGTTTTAAGTTAAATAGCTTGTGTGAAAAAATATTTTCTTTTTTTTAGAGTGGGGATTTCACTCATGGCATCAAGTAAATTAAAATGTAGTTCCTGCCAACGGCATTTCTCTTCTCTCTGTCTTTTTTGGCTTAAATGTCCAGATCATCCTGGCTCATAATTACTCATGCTTTGTGAAATATGAGAGAGCTTCATAGCTGATTAATTCCTACAAATCCCAGTAGGCTGAGAAAATAGTTATTTTAAATCTAGTTTTATGTATATGGTTCTGTATACATAACCATACATATATAAATATGAATGCATATAAATATGTAGGTGGATGAATAGTATTTTTTCACAGCTACACTTAGACACTCTTTA
Organism: Brachypteracias leptosomus; assembly: GCA_013401335.1. NCBI lineage: Eukaryota > Metazoa > Chordata > Aves > Coraciiformes > Brachypteraciidae > Brachypteracias > Brachypteracias leptosomus. Next base: position 24,688 of record VYZX01015389.1, read on the forward strand.
CATGAATATGTCAGTATGTTAAAATTATTCAAATATTTGTTCTTATCATTCTCTTGAGAAGCAGGGAAATAGGAAAGCCCTAATATCAGTTTTAAGAAAAAGTAAAAACAGTTGATTGCAAGGGAGAAAATATCCTTATGTTATCTCAGTAGTCAACAGAAAGGAGAATCTTTAAGGTCTGCCTTAAGGTACAGATGGGATGCCCTGCTCAGATGTGGGCCTGGAAGGCCATTCTCCTGAAACCAGGAGCCTTAATTATCTTAGATGTGTTTAACCATAGTGAGCACTTTCTAAAGGTGCTTGCACAGACAAAAGGCTACAGGAATCTAAGTGGGTTTTGATGTGGTTGTCAAGTAAGGTTTGCAGTCACTGGACCATCTGTAGCTATAAATAACTGTAATGAAATATCATAACTAATGGCTGCCAGGTGAAATAACCAGAATTGGTCACATCAAATAGCATTAATCTAATCTCCGTTACTGCTGTGTATTGTTGCTGACAGTTTGCTATGGCAGAGTTAGCACATAGCTTTTTTTGTCTGCAGGAACTGGTTGCTGATCATCTGCACATAAGGTAGAGGTAGCTTTGACAGATAGTGGCTTTAAAATTGAGTCATTGCTTGACTCTTTGGCTGACTGACTGCAGGCGCACTGCCCTGCTAAAAACCTGGTCCAGCTGAGCTTGGCCTTAGCTAAGTTTGCATAGGTTTCTTCCATCTTACAGAGCCTATTTCAAAAACATGGGGAAACTGAAGAGTTGTTTGGCTTTCTGGCAGAGGTGACGGTTTTGAACAACTTCAGTCCCTGAGAGCTGCAGAGGAGCTCAGAGTGGGCACCCATACCTTGCAGGTGCCAAGGGAGACTGCTTAGGCATCTCCAGCCATGTTCATTCCTTGCTATGCTGGTCCCTCTGCCACCTGCAACCTCTCAGCTCTGCTCATCTGCTCCATGACCTCATTCATTGCCTAGGAAACTCTGGTCTTACTGCCTAATACCCAATGTTTCCCTGCAGGCAAGAAAAGTAGGGGACTTATTTGTCCAAGGAAGAATTGTTCTTGAACCAATTCTTTAGCTTTTTGACTGTTTTTTTTTTTTGCCTTGGTCTGCTAAATATTGCTTTCTATGCCTTTTAGTTTTGGGCTTTTATTGTGAAAATTGAACTGTTGATTCTGCTCTGAATTTACAGACCCAAACCATAGAACTCAGAAACAGAAAATGAGGCAACATCTGAGAGGTTAGCTCAATTTACTAAGAAATGAGGATTTTAAAAAAAGCTCTACATCAGAGAAGTTTTAGTAAGTTACACATTTAGTCTTTTGTCAGCTGTTTATGTTCCAGTTGGCAAGTTTTTCACACGAAATGAAATTTTATGGGCCAAATACTGGAGTCAAGGACTGTGCTTGGCTTCTTTTTAAAGTATTTGACAGAAGGTACTAATACAAATTAAGAACTTCTCAGAGGCATATTGGTACTTCTCATAAGCAGGAAATAGAATGGAATAGGAATATACTGGGATAAAATGTTCATACAGGGACATCTAAATATTCACATTGGTCCATCTCAGTTCTGCATTTCACTACTGTAAGATAATTCATCAGTGGAAAACAGTAGCAGAAATTTGGCATTTAGTAAGATCTCAGAACATGGATTCACCCTGAAATGCATAGAAAGGCTTGCGTAGTATGCTTGCATTACAAGGTAAGCCCATTCTACTCCTGGGTATTACCTTTCTTGTAGGCACCTGGAGTTCCCAAACCATAAAGTTTACTTATCCGAGTCATCACATTAAAAGCCTGATTCTGGACATGCCCAGGGATACCTCACTTGTGGTAATGCTAGACAGCTCCTCCACTATTTAACTTCCTATTTTAGGCAAGGTTTTCCCTCCAGGTAGCTTCCTAAGGGCCCCAGAGGAGGTAAGGTGTAACAAGTCCACTAGCAATCCCAGAACTGGAAGCCACAGCAATTGCACAAGGCTCAAAAAGTCATAGGCAGGTCTGAGGGTCCACTTCTGAAAATAGATCTTGGACTGAAGTGCTCCCACCCTTTGTTATTTCAGTATGGCCCATTAGGCCTACCTATTACTTGTCAAAATTAAGTCTTTAATGATTTTTGATCACTAATTCTTAATCCCTAACCACAGCCAGCTAAAAAAATTGAAATGTTCTGTTTGATTTTCAGTAGATTTCTCGTACAAGTCATGTCTGAAGGGACTGATAAAACTGATGAGGAGATTCTACTTGTTCTGCTTACTCAACACAAAGAATGCCATACTAATAAGGATACTATAGCTTTCCTCAAGTTTATGGTTTTTTCCTTCCAGACTTTGATATCCTTTTGAATGTCTAAGTTAAAAGTCCTGGAGGAAAGGTAAGATATAGGTCAGTGCTCAGCAATGCTAAGAGCATTGTTAGCATGCTAGTCCTTGTTGTGAATCTATACCCTTATGATGGGCCATGTTCTTTGAAGTTTTTTTAATTTTTTTTTCTCTATTAATCCATTTTCTTTATTTATTTCTCTGATCTCAGGGCTACCTATTCCCTTTTGCAGAGCATGCAGACTGTAGAAAGGAAGAGCTGTAAGGACAGTTCTGTCAACTTTATCAGACTGACATGGTGGTGAACTTGATGTTTCTCTACCTGACCATACCAGCAACCTAATCCGTGTTGACACTACTGAGTGATGTCAATGTTGTTGTCTCATTTAAAGTCTCCAATTCAATTGCTTCCAATCAGTTTTCCCAATGTGTTAAACAGGTGTTAGCTGAGGACCTCATAGGCCACAGGTGGCAAACAGGAAAGAGATCTGCAGGGATGTAGAGTGGTAAAGGTGTGCTGGTATTGATAAGGCAGGAGAAATCCAGAGATATGAGGTCAGACAGGCATCAGGGACAGAGCTGCTGTCATCAACGTTTCCCTAGACAAGGCTACAGAATCTGATCAACAAGAGAGAGCAGCTGCTGCCACAGCAGGTTCCACAGTCACTGGCCAAGCAGCAAATTAAATCATTCTAGATGATGCCAGTGATTACAGATGTACATCCAGCAGCTTGAGAGTCCCAAAGCATTTAAACTCATGTCTTTGCAAACTTTAGGACATATAATAACATGTAACATTAATGGACACTCTTAGGATTTTTCCACTTCCAAACTAGTGATGACCGAGTCTTTAGACTTCCTTGCTTTTCAGACCAGAATCCTTCTAGAGGTTCACACATTTACCTACGAGCAAGAGGGCTTCTGCAAATAGGACATACTGATGCATTTCTGTGGTGGAAGGAAATTAGTTTATTATGGAGGATTTAATGGCATCAGATATAGATAGATGTACATCTTGAGAATCATGCATGATCACTTGAAGTGATCACAACTTAGAGCACATATGAAAATTTTAGAGAAAAATATTTTCTTTAAAAGACTCTGGACATTAGGAATATATGTCTACTTAAAAAATATAAATTAGTGGAATATTGCCTTTAATGGCTCAGTTGTATATCCTGGTTAAAACATTTCATCTCTTAACATATTTCATAGGCTTTTTTCCTTAAAATTTGTTTGAATGACCTCTGAATGATTTTTGAAGCAACTTTAGTACAAGTAAATTATTCAAGATACACATTAATCACTTTGATATATTGCAGAAGTGGAATTTGATTTTGAAGTTTTTAAATGGATAAACTATTGAATTGAACCAGACTGTTTAATTGATGGCAGCTTTCAGTAACAATTATTATTGTTGCAAGTCTTTGTTCCTAATCACAATAGAGTCAGATACAGAATCAAAATTTGTAAGTGACCAAGTAATTCAGGAAACTTAATTCCCATGTAGAGATATGACATATACCACCATTATGTACAATGCTACTCTCAGGTTTCAATGTTGCAAATATAGGTCCCATCTGCAAACGATTTATATACCCCTGGGTAGGCATGATTAAGAGATGATGTGTATACCATTCATTTTGGCCACAGTCTTTTCCTGCAGAAATTATACACTTTAAACACAGTCTGATAGTCTGTTACCTCTAAGGAAGCAAAATTAATATTGAAATACTATAAATTAATAAAGAGGTAGACAGTGGAAGATAAGTGTTTATAACTAAAATATTTTTATGACTTTACTCACTCAATGTAGTAGAAAACAGAAGTTCTTTTGTTTCTGCACAGATCGCAGGGTTTTACACAGGCAGCAGGAACCAGATTTCATTTTACTCTTAGTATATTTTTTTTTTAAAGATGTTTCTAGAATCTCTACTATTTTCTTAGCTGTCTACTCAGCAGAAATTATTCTTGCTGACTCTGCATGCCATTTTAATGGTTTATGGAGTCACTGAGTTTAATCTGAAATGAATTTCCACAATTATTTATACGTACCTTCATTTTTTGCAGTATAGAAACTACTGGTCCTACCAACCAGATCTATACTTTCTCTCATTTTTCTACTGCAAAATGGGAGGAAATCACTCACAGATACTTTGAGTTTATGTGTCATATTGCTTGGAAAAAAAGAAAAATCATTAAAAACTATTTGAAACTGAAAAGTCAGCACGTACTAGAGCCAAAACAGATTCTATCTCACTGGCATGTCTATAGAAAATATTCATCAAAACTTAGAATGTCTATCAAAGTGTAATCACTCAAATATTTATATCTCTGTCTGGCTTTACTTCAGTGAACATCTGTTTTACTGCAAGTGAGATTACATGTGTTAGAGAAGCTATATACTTGCATAGTGCTTTGTAGAATTTGGACATACTTACACACTTAACAAAACCATTATCTTTCAATGCTTCAACAGACCATACATCATGGTCCCAGACTATTCCTTCTTGTCATGCTAAACTTCATCTCCCTTCAACAGTAAACTCGTGAACTGAAAATCCTCACTTCTCAGGAAAGATAGAAATTTCCCATTGAATACTGCAGGATCCATTATATTTTATTAAGAAAACTACAAATGTTGTTTCTTTACCATTATCTGCATATTAAAAAGCTGGATACAAAGCCATAATTGTAGCTTAGAGAAAAGTGGTGCTGCTGCAGCACTTGTTTCTCAGATCATTATACCTGCCCAAAGAAAAATACTATAAGCTAGTACAAGAAAGGACTTTCAGGACTAAAACGGTGCTCAAAGTTTGAACTCTGATACCTAAACTGCTAGACCAGCTGCTGTATTTAATTCAGACATGTCAAATGTGAAATACAGGAGTTGCTTTATCAGAGGCGACCAAACGCAGGTCTCTTCTTTTTTGGGTGAAAGAACTTCCACTTCTGAAGTGTCGCTTCTGCCACTGCCAGATTCTGGCTGGTTCTGGACTTTTCTTTTCTGGTATATTTCAGTAAAGATGGAGAGTTCTCCCAGCTGTGGATTTAGCCCACAATCAGTTCTCTCCAGGAAAATAACACTGTGGAGTATTAATCTGCTCTTCTGTCAGAAGAATGACTGGTCCATTGCAAAGCAGAGAAACATCAGCCAAAATAAAAACAAATCTTACTGATGATCAATCTTTAAATGAAAAAGCTTCTCAGTTGTGGATCTCAAATGTGAAAAAGTGTCTCTACTTTTTCTATCAAAGCTTTTGAAGGTATTTTTTAAAGACTTTTCAGAAGCCTTTAAATCAAACTTGTTCAAATCTGACCACACATACAATACAGACTTAATAGAACGACAGTATTATGCAGAGATTAAAAGAAAACCTGGGCTTCAGTTTAAGAGATAAGAGGTCAGTGTAAATAAGCGTATGATTAGCATACATTTATTAGGAGTTACGATAAACTAAAGGAAATTTAACTTTTAATGTGGAATAAATTTCGGTGTTGTCTTAATGAGAGAGGACACTTAGAAGGATTTTTTTGTGATGGCAAATCTCAGCTATACAAATTGTTTCCAAATATTTTCTGTATTAAGCATTGAAGGAAGCTTAAAGAAAGTTCTCTGTCACTATGTACATCAATGAAAGGTCTCAATGTTGGCCAGACTAGCTTAGCAGGTCGGGATTTATAGAATCATGTAAAAAATATCTTTACTTTTTATGGGGGCATTCAGTTGTATAAAGCTTATTTCAGTTGACAGAATTTTCAGTCTACCAGCAAACTAAGAAATGACACATATAATGTCAAAATTACAGCAATCAAAGATTACAGTTATACTAGAATGGGCTGCTATTGTCAGATTGTCCACAAATAAAACAGCAACTAGTATAAATTTCATAATGGGAAAGAACTCTTCTGCACTTCTTTGCCCCTGGACCTGTCACTGGACACTTCTGGAAGAGTCTGACTCAGTCCTCTTTTCATCCTCCTTTCAGATACTTACTGAAGCATAGGTAAGTATTGGGTAAGATTCTCCCTGAACCTTCTTTTCTCCAGGCTGAACACTCCCAGCTCTCCCAGCTTTTCCTCATAGGAGGAAAAGCTTCAGTCCCTTAATCTTCCTAGTAGCCCTTAGCTGACCACTGTCTTGTATATCTTTCTTGTACTGAGGAGCCCAGTACTGGACCCAGCACTCCACGTGCGGCCTCACCAGTGCTGAGCAGAGGGGAATGATGGCCTCCCTCAGCCTGCTGGCAGCCCAGGATGTCGTTGGCCTTCTTTGCTGTGCTATAGATGTAAGCTACACTTGTAACTTGCTAATACTTTATACCAACCTACTAAGTATTATTAAAGATTAAAGGATCTTAATGTCGTTTTTAATGAGTTCCTTTGATTCTTTAATAATATAAAGAATTTATTTGTTTGGGGTTTTTTTCAGGTCTTTATTTTTCAGGAAGAAGGATAAGAAAAAAACAAAATTCTTCTCTTCAACAAGCAAGGGCTACTAGGAAGGAATAAGATACTTAAGGGGTGTATGTGTATCACAGTAGTTTAAAAATACAGAATGAGAGAAACATTATTTTGAGAAACAGGTTAATCTTTTAGCAGCTTGTGAAAAAAATGAACAGAAAAAAATGAACTGTTGATATCTTTTTGAATTTAAGAGGGTTTAGGTTAGATCTGTTGCTGACCATTGAGTGTCTGATTCTGCAAACAGTAGTACATTAATTCTAGATCAATTCTGGTGTTTACAGATTTGGGATTAGATTGTTTTTACCGTGAAGTATTAGGCACATACTGTAATCATTACTTTTTGGAATTCTAATTTCCCTTTGAATTACCTCTTCTTAAACAAAAGTCCAGACATCAAAACACAAGAAAATTAAGGTTTCCTAGGCCAGATCTATAAGCAATATCACTATGAAAAATAATTCTTCAAGAATGAATTTATGGAAACTGGTTGAACCAAGGTACCCTGTTCAGTATAAAAATACCTTAACTAAGATGTAAAATCCAAGTCTTATCTTGTTTAGCAAAAAACATATGATTTATATGATGGAAATCAGGGGAATGAGTCAGGGATGTATGTGATGGGGAGGAGGAAACATCATACCATGTTGCAGGACAGATTGATGGATGAGAGAATGAATGTGGAAGACACAAATCTCAGTAAATATGAAGTATTTCAGACTTTTCTTAGCAGTGCCACTTAATTTATTCAAGACACTGGCAGCTGTGAGGCCAGTTTGTCCCCAAATACTAGTAGACATTTTTAAGAGCTAAGCTGACTTTGCAAAATTGAATTTGCATAGTACAGTAATTTAGTCCACTTACCTTCTACAAGACAAGGTGAAGTGCTAACCAGGTTAATAAACTTTACAGATATTTTCTACTTAACTGACCCTTTCCACTTCTGTTTGTTACTTTACCTCTTCACACTTGATCTCTGACACTTCAGTGAAAGAAACATGAAGCACATCTCATGCAGAGTGATACCCGTGCCTGTCTAGTGAGTTATTCAGGCTTTTAAATGCTAACTAAAAAGCACTCTGAAAATATTTGTCCTCGGTATGGTTAGACACCTGAGTAACCCTAAATTTGGCCAGGCTGAGATAAAATTGCTCAAGAGTGTAAGGTTTAAAATCTTGTGAATGTAGCTGTTTCAGGCCCATAGTTAAAAAAAAAAAAAAAGAAAAAGAATGCTATTCCATGCCTAGTAAATTAACTACTTTGGAGCTGTAATCATCTAAATAGTAGAAGTGTCTGATTGTATGTCCAGCAGGTCAAGAGAGGTGATTCTCCCTCTATACTCCATTCTTGTCAAACCCCACCTGGAGTATTATGTCTAGTTCTGGGATCCCCAGTACAATATAGACATGGACTTGTTAGAGTGGGTCAAAGGGCTGGAACACCTCTCCTGTGAAGAAAGGCTGAGAGAGTTGGAGTTGTTCAGCCTGGAGAAGGGAAGGCTCCAGGGAGACCTTATTATTGTGACCTTTCTATATCAAGGGAACTTATAAAAAAGGAGAGAGACCTTTTGCCAAGACCTGCAGTTACAGGACAAAGGACAACCATTTCAAACCAAAAGAAGGTAGGTTTAGATAGGACATCAGGATGGATTCTTTAATGATGAGGTGGTGAAAGAGTGGTAGAGGTTGTTCAGAGAAGTTGTAGATGTCCCATCATTAGAAGGAAGTGTTCAAGGTCAAGCTGGATAGGGCTTTGAGCAGCCTGGTCTAGTGAAAGATGTTCCTGCCCATGACAGGGGGGTTGGAACTAGACGGTCTTTAAAGATCTCTGCCCACCCAAACCATTCTGTGGTTCTGTGATTATACTTGTTGGGGTCTTGAGGACAACAGGAATCCTTACTGTTCAGCCTCCCCTGTAGTCTCCCCAACACTGCCCATGCATACAGGCTCCCATTTCAGCTGAGCCTGGAGTTGTTAGTCCTGCCCTGAGTGCCAGTAGGAGTGCCAGTCTCCAGCCGTGGCCTTGGCCCCATTTGCTCCTGGCTGCCTGCTCCAGGTTACCCAGTTCATCCCCTTGCCCTGTCTGGGTCATCTAATGGCCACCTTACCAGCACTGGCTCTGCCTTGTAGTGATGTGTCCCCTTGGTAAGATGCTACCAGCTCTGAAGTCACTTCAGATCCTGCTTGTCTTGCTGGTAAGGCAGGCTTCTCTCCCTGCTCTCTGACAATAACTGAGTCCCTTGAACAAGTGTTTTTATTTCACTTACTAAACATTAATAAAGAACTGCTTGAAATGATGAGAAAAATCTTCCATGTCAATATGAAGAAGGAGTAAAAAAGAAGTTGTATTTTGCAAAAGCTTTTATTTTTATTTTTTTTCTGATTACTAGGTTGCTGTTTAGACTAGCAACTAATTCAGGCATATCTCACATTATATGGTGACTGACTGATAAACTCCAGCCATAAAAGAAGGTTCAGAGGAGCTGGGAGAGGGTAATGTGACCCTGAAGCTTGGGGACAGATGCAGGGTGTGAGTGATCACAGCTGGTGCAAAGCAGCTGACCGTGTCTTAACACAAAAGGGAGGAACCAGGGGTGGCCTTTGGTTGAGACAAACAGCTCTGTCAGCTGAGTGGATCAACTGATGGCTGGAAATGTTTCTCCTCAAGTTCATCAAAAGAATGTGGATGTCTCCCTGAATCATCCAGGCCACCACAGAGGCAGTGTATGTATGACTCTGACTGACACAGAGTGTGAAAACTGGACAATTAACCAAAGAATTTGGAAGATAGCATCTGGCTTGAGCTAGCTTCAATTCATGTATGCCTTCACAGCATCACAATCAATAGAGACTGGTATGTGGATCACATTGGTATCATGATTGTTATAGTGTAACATCAAATATCTTCAAATAAGTATATTTGATATTAAACATTAGACCCTTCAAGCACAGAATATCTAAAAGAAGAAGCTGAAAGGTACTGGACCTTGGCATATGGTCGACATGTAAAATTTCAGCAATACAAGGAGTCTTTTCCTGGTTCACTGAAAGAAGAGACATGTAAATTGATTTACTTACTAAACAGATTAGATTTTCTGTGCAAAAACTCATAAAAACTTAATTATCTCATTTTCTAACATCCTTTGAGAATAGCTTTTTCTATAAAATTATTGAAATATTGTAGAGGTCACATAGAGACTGCTTGCATAGAGATTGCTTGCTATAGATCCTATCTGTAAATTTTGCCCATGACTTTGAGACTTCAGTATATTTTTGTAGTTTAATATGCAAAATTATTTTTAAAACAATGCTGTATTTAGTAAGATGTGAGTCATTTATACTCTGTAATGACAAACAATGTGTTCAATGGAAAAGAGGATGACAGGATTTGATTAAGATATACCACTTTAATTAGCAAAATGTCCCCAAGAATAGAAATAGAACAGTTTTAAAATCCCCTTCTGATTTACAGTCTGAGGGGGATCGATAACATCTTCTAACAAAAGGTATAGACTGCTGTAAAAAGTGTCTCTAACTGTGCCTGGTTTTTGCATGTTGTCAGTATTGATGAACGACTGCTGACTATTTTTGCATGTGTCTAAGTATATTTTCTCACAGAATCAGTGAGGACACGTCAAGAACTGGATTTACAACATACATCTATTTTAATGTAGTTCAATGCTCTTGACAGATCTGAATTCTTTTCTTTACCACTATGCTGTTTTGCAGTGGCCAGCATGGGGTAACGTGTGAGCATTTCATCTTTGGGCATCAAGATCCAAGCACATTTAGTTAATAAGTATAAATGGGTACAGTTATTACTTTAGTCCATAAGCTTTTGGCAAACCCGATGACTGTCAGGGCTCTAGATTTGCAGTGCTGTCACATCTCAGGATTGCAGTGCTTTCAGTATTAGAGGCAATGCATTGTCTGCACAATCCCTATTAGTGTTTTTAGCTCAGTTGCAAAATCTTTTTTAACAACAGGGAAGAGGTTGTAGTTTACATATTTCCTGCACAGAATCCTCCATGGACTGACTGTAGGAAGAAAATTAACCTTGCTAAACTAAATTAGTCTTCATGAATACAGCCTTCCTGTCCTCCATCCTTCACCAGATCACAACCATAGATTACATGTAACCCAAAATGAATTCTCTAGTGAACGCAAAATATTATTTTCCCTTCCAAAAGTGATGTATGCTGACTAAGGTACTGCTCTCTGTTTTCAGTAAGGTTGTAGGAATAACTGGCCCCTTAAGAGCCATGAGCTGAAATGTCGCAGTCTCTTTAAGACTATGTTTTCAGCTAAGGGTACCTGAGAGTCCTGGTCAAAGTATATTAGCAATCTGATTAAATTCCTCTGCATTTCTCTCAGACAATGCCCTTAACTGCTGCTGTTGGTTTACTGTATTAAAGGTTCATCAGAGTTATGACTCCTGACTTCGTATTAATCACCACTGGAGAGCACCACCAGGATACTTTCACGGCACTGACACACTTCTGCTGCCATGTTTTATGAAGAAGGTCAGTATTGCCTTTATTGTATTGACATTTGTAGGACATCAGTTCTAGCCTAAGTTTTTTGAAGTGCCAAGGACATGACATGACTAACTTGGTATGTGATGACTGTCTCAAGCTTGCCCGCAGGACTTCTCATTTTAAGACATCTAGATGTCTTTAAGGCATCTATGTGTGGTCTAGGAACAGTAGTAGTTTCACAGATCTGTTAAACTGTTAAAAGAGTGACATCGTTATTACCTATATACATTTTATTTTTTTCTTTAATTAATATTTAAATTGGTAGAGTCATATCCACTGATACAGTAGTAAACAAAAAAGTAGGTACATCTACCTGCTTGATATTCACACCAGTGAAAAATTTGTCGTCACCTAGATTGGACATGCATAAATTCTATTTACTTATATTTTGCCTGGCTGAACCTTTAGCTGCAGCAGTATAAAACGAATGTGAAAGTAGGCCCATGGATAATAATTATAAATTAAGTAGGTGCACATGACATAAATACACCTGACATAAATACACCTGACATATCCCTGATCAGATAGTAGATGTACTCTTACTTTTTATAAAATATGTATTTCTTTTTAAGAACAGTTAATTATTATTTGCTATTCCTGTTTTAGAGTGTAAATGTATCTATATTCAAAACATTTTGTACAAATAAGTCTTCAGAAAAGAGTTATTGTAAACAAGTTTATAGTTACTGGATTACTTGGGAAATGGTTTAGTTTTGCGTTTTTAGATTTTAATATTTACAGTGAACAACAAAGCTTTTTTTCCCTACTTTTTCCACTGTTGTTTATCTATATGCAGTCATATAATTGTATTTAATGATTAAATATTTGATATGAGCCAAAGTTGTTTTTTTTAATGAGCAGTAGCATTGTTACATGTTGTTTTATGCTTTAGTATGGTAGGTAATTTTTTATTTATCATTTACTTTCATAATAAAGGGTTCAGAAGAAATGTTTATCAGGACAATTAGTGATCCTAGGGTTCTTTTGGCTAGGAAAGCAAGCCAAAACAAAATTATAGCCTCCCAGCATGCTTTCAATCAGCTGCAGCACAGTCTCAGTGGGCTCAGAGAAAATGCTTCTTTGCCGGAAACATCTGGCTTTGAAAAGCTGATAATAAGTTTGGGAACCCTGTAACAAAAACAAAAAAGTATTATAAACCCAGGAGCAACATAGGTTTTTTATAGTGGAAACAGTTTCATTTTCCTTAGGGATGAAGATCAGAATAATGAGGGCTTGCCAGTAAAGCTGGCCTAAACAAATTAGTCAGTAGATACACACTGTTGCAGCTCAGAGAAAACTTGATTCCGTATACTTGTCCATTAGCTTACTCAATAACATTAGCAAAAGCACAGAAATCCTGATAAATATGAGTAGAAGTATTTCTGCAGAGACCAGGAGTTCTGATTTTAGCCTCAATTTACTAAACATGGTGGTATCTATACCGTGTAATCATGAAGCAAGGAGAGAGATTTTTTTAAAACATTACCATTCTAAAAGGATCGTATCCTGTTCTGAAAGCAGAATAATTAAATAAGAAAAACATTCATGACAAAAAGAGACTCTTTTTAAAAAAAAATCTCTAGGAATTGACTCAACTAGCAGTTGAGTACATGTTAAGTACATGTCTAATTTCAAAGACATGATTAGTTTCATAAAGGGTTTATTCATATGTCTTAAGTTCTGCATGTACCGAAGTAATTTTTTGTGCCAGGGTAGATGTCCTGTGCATATAAAAATATCCATACTGGTTCCATCTGTGATGCAGACATTGTTACCTGCACATTATAGGTAACGGGTCTTTAAATTGTTCCACAGTGCATTATGTCACCACTAGAATTTCATACATATTTTTTGGTTTTCAAATAACTTAGATTTTTAGACCATTACCAAGCGCAGAGGTAGCTTGTCATCAAAAGAAACAGACCTAATAAATCATCTGTGCATACAGATGAGTGATTCTGTAGTGCAAAGATGCATGCTAAATACTACTAAAAGCATTATCAAGTCCTCAGTACAAGGGAAAACTGATATTTTTTCTGTGGGTGTACAGGTTTGTCCTTGCTAGAAGTTGTATCCTTCTGCCATGTACTGCATAGTTTGTGTAGCAGTTAGAAGGCTGGCTGGAGTCAGATCTTGTGCACGGCAGGAAAGCTATGATTTTATTCTTCAGCCCCAGAAGGCTGTTAGGTAGGCAGTGGGAGTCCTAGGGTGGGAGGGGTACAAACAATGAAAGGAAGATCAAGGCGAGTATGATTAAAAACATCATCATTTGTATGACGGGACTCCAACTCTTGCTTGTGCAGGGGGAAAACCTAAAGGACCTTGCTGAAATTCATAGTCAAATAACGGTTGTAAATTAATAGTAGCCTATGAATACGGATCTGATTTTTGGTCATTGTGTATGTGCTTCATAAGCATGTTCCTCTAAAAGATATTAGCTGTTAGCTGTTTGCAGAAATTAGGTGCATCTTGCATTTAGGAGAATGTTTAAGTCTGTTAGTTTTTTCACCAAGTGATAAATGTAGCCTACTTAGTACCCAGAGGTAGTTTCCTTGTTGTTTCTTTACTTACCCTCTTTTCCCAACTACACAACAAAATTCTTTGGGATTTTTTTCCCCAGAGAATCACAGAATGAAAGTCAGTAAGCTGCCTGCTTTTTGGAGATCTGTATATTCTTCATTTACATAATAGTGAACTATGGTTTGTTGCATTGCATTGGGAAAAGAACTTATTAAATATTTACATTTTGAGAGATTTGAAGACTTACAAACCAGACTCTAATTAACTCTCATTAGAAATATTATATTCTGTGATGAGCATAACACCAAGTTCCTTAATGGTACATTCCCAATATAATTATTATTCACTGATTTCATCCCATTACCTTTTTTTTTTCTGTTTTTCATTTCTTCTTTGATCATTCATCCTGATAAAGTCTCAGTTCAACATAGCACTGGGTTATTTCAGCTAGTTGCACTTCAACTCATACAAACAGCCCCTGGTTCAGGAATATACATAAATACACAATGTTTTCCTAATCATGATGGAAATAATGGCTCAATGTCCTTAACACAACCCTTTCATTTGGCCCTGCTAAAGGAACCTAACCAGGTTTGATGTTTGAAATATTGACCTGGATGATCGGAAGCCCATGGGAAAACAGAATTGACAGAATTTGACAAAATAACCAGTAATTCAGATTTTAAAAAGAAAAAAAAGAAAGGGAAAAATCCCAGCAAAATAAAAAACATGAGGTGATTCTTCAAGACAAATTCTATTAAACCCTTTGGATTTTTTTCAGAGAGAGTGTATTGGTCTGTAAAGTGGTCTTTCACAGGTGCCGATTTCATGACCTGCTGGCTTTAACAGCAATACTAACTCACAAAATTGCAGCCTCTGGTTGTTTGTTTCTACCCCACAGTGATTAACATAGTTGTTTACAAAATCACAGACTAGACTGGATCGGTATGTAGATTCCAACCTCAACCTTTTATTCTGATCAGATTTATTAGTTTGGTCGCAAAGTGTTCTCAGAATAACAAAATAGTCAGCAGTTTGATATGTGGAGACAGAAATGAGAAGCATCAGATAAAGGAAAAGAATTCATAATACTGGCATTACTACAGAAGGCTGCCTTTGTGGCAAAACAAGGGGACACATTTTTTTGCTTTGATCTTTAAGAGTTAACTGTGATGCCTACACTTTGCTTCTTTCAACAAAACTGTCAAATGCAAAGCAGAAGTGGAAGTAACCCCAACATCTGTTGACAGTGTCAGGAAACAAAATTAACTGTTCATTTGTGGCTTTGATTCTTTGGGACACAGTCTCTCATCTTCAGTGTGTAATATCACCTGTCTCAACAGTCACCACCCCTGATCACCATCTGTAGTGGGTCTGTCTGAGCTTATTTTCCCCATACAGNAGGCCAGAAGATCCTCAGTGTGGTCACACGGGGTTAGCTGAGCTAGGTACACCAAAGACTGCCCTGTCTCCAGCAATACTCAATGGAGACAACCAACAAAGAACGTAAGAGGATCACGATGTTAGGATACCTTCCATGAATACTCTTTGCAGTCTTCAGTAAACTGTAGTTCAGAAACTGTGAGGACCAGTGATATTTTTGTGGGTTTTTGCCCTAGGTGGATGATTCTTTTAGGATGTTTGGGTTTTTTTGCACAGATATGCTTCACAGTACCAAGTCTCAAGACCATTCAGAATTGAGTATCAGGTGTAGCAGGTAGAGCCTGAAAGCTTATTGCACACTGTGGTCTTGAAATGTATCTGTGAAATTATTTCTATAATAAAATAGAGATACTTTTAAGGCAATAGTATCTGTTTTAGTAAATGAAGGATTGCTTCCTATTTCATCTTAGCAGTACCTACCTGTGTCTCTAAGCATATATTGGAATCTAAAATATGTAACAAAAATAGATGTAGTACACAATGATCATATAAGATTATTATACAATATAACAATAATAAAAATAATTAGTGATATGTTACAGTAATATAAAATGAAATAAACAAATGTCAGCTTTCTCCTGGCACTTATACTTCAGATTTTGAATTTCTACAGAGGAAAAATTTATTCTTCCCAGCCTGTACTAGTGAAAGGGAAGTCATCTTTTGTGATTGTGGGAGCAAGTGACAGATGATAGCGTTGTCTGGAGCAAAGTATAAATTGAGTAGCTGCAATGCAAGCTGCCACACAGAGTAGCAGTTTGTGGTTGTGAGCTATTATGCTATACTACAGCCATTTAATGGCAATTGAGTGATAAGAACAATATGTTATTTGATGTGCCTCCAGTGCATCATACAATGGCTTGTACTAATTAAGACAATATTAGAGGACTATTCTTTTGCTTAGTGGCAAAAGGCAATTTTTATTGTGGGATATACCTAGCTCCAAAAACATGCAATGGAAAAAAATATTTTACCTCTAGGCATACAAGTCTTTTCTTCCATTAGGCCCTTGATAGTTTGGCATTTTCCATTTAGTGTCATAAGTTTTCCATGAGGACACTGGAGCGACCCCAGGGGCAGCAAAGGAAGAACAGATTTTGGTGGCATCCCAGAGTGCAGGGATGTAGGAATCTACAACTAGACACACCATGCTGAGTGCACCTGGGAGGTCCTGACCACTCTTGATTGCACCCTCGGTTTAGCAGATAATCCACAGCTCTCAAGCAGCCCTTCTTTCCAGAAATGAAGCCTTTGTCTGACTCAGATTTACAGATATTTCTTAAAGAGAACATAGCACTGCTGCAGACACAGTGTTGAACATTACAGATATGAAAGAAATTAAAGAATTGGTAATCTGAGATTACAGTGTCAGGTATTTACAAGAATATGCTGAATTCTACAATACTTCTAATTTCTTTCATGAACCTCTTTCTTCTGTGGGTATTCAGTTATGCATTTCATCCCATAGCTGGGCTGAGTGGATTAAGAAGCAGAAGCTTTATACACAATTCAGAATGACTGCAAAGTTTCACTAGCTGTCAGGTCCACCTGAGAAATATTAAATCTTTCAATAGCTTTCTTATGCTGCATTTTTCTACATTACAAGGTTTGCATAAAAGGGACTATTACTGTAGATGATATTTTAATTATGGCATTGATACATTGTTCTTCCTCTCTAGCATTTCAGTTTCTGACTAGTATCAGGTAGTTCAGTTAAAAAGAACAGAAGAACATTACAATTTATTTCAGTCTGGAATGCGCTTTCTATTTACATATTATTATATTAGCATGGTAGATTATTGAGAACACAATAGGCAGAAAATTAAATATAATGATATGTTAAAATATATATTAAAACTATAAATGTATGTATATATACATACATACATACAAACACACAAATGTATATGAAAGCAAATTTAGGTAGACTTTTCTTAAAAAAGTTCCACATCTTTTCTTGAGAGACAGAGGTATTTGAGAGGAAGGGTTAATTAATCATCTTGGCATATTTGAAACTGGTCGTACTATGCAATGCGTTTCATTTCATTATATTTGCGGAATGCATCCTAATGCTTAACATGCATTAATGTATAACTTAATCTTCTTCCAAATCCTACATTAAAATCACAAGGTGTTCTGTGTATACTACATATTCACAGCTTTCTGTTAAATTGTATTTTGTTTCAGGGGCTGGGAGGTTGGTTATTCATTTGCTTGTTTGCTATGATATGACAGTATTGCAAGACTCCAGGGCCAAGAGGTGATTGCCCTCCAATTCCAGGAGGTTTTCAGGGGAATATTTTCTATTTGTGCTTACATGTATTGAATCTGTGTCTTCAGAATAATTTTGTCATCTGAGTATTTCCTTCCATTGGCTTGCATGCATTTCTTCCTTTGTAATGACATATGTTGGCAACAGAACCCAAAGGGACATGTATAGCTAAATAGTAATTTTCAGCTAGAGAATAGAAAGCAAACAGGATCTTGCTAAAGTGAATCTAGATTTAGATATGGATTGAACTCTCAAGAGGGTGAAATCAAAGGGGAAAAGGCATGTATTAGGTCTTTCCTCTTCCTGTTTAATTATTTGAAAGTCTGTCTGCAGGATCAGCCCAGAGTCTTGCTGGCAGGTGAGCAAGACACGTTCTGTCAAGTTTCTTTCTGAAGATATTTTCAGTAATTACATATTTATTTATTTATTATGGTATGGTGAAAAGGAACATTCTGAAATGGGGTAATACAAAATGCACAAAACCAACTTCCATTTGAACATGAATGTTTTAGTAAAACAATAGGTTGCATATGATATGCTTATTTTGCCTTCTCTTATGTAGTATTATCAGGAGCTTTTTCACTGCAATAAAAACAGACCAGAAAAGTAATATACATGTAACATGAAAATATGCTAGTAAGGTAATGAACCTACACTAGCTGAGCATCTAGTGAGTGTAGAAAAGCAAATAAGATTTACATGTAGAAGAAACAACAGCAAGAATAAAACAGTGGCATGATTGTACCATTCAAAGGAGCTACATACCTCAGTGACAGAAACCTTTTTAACCTCATTTACTTCTTCAGAGTTATGAATATTTGACACTTTATAGAAGTCGAGTCCCTATCTTTATTATGCATGGGTGTGCTATTATTTCTGGACTTGTAGATTATAATATCACATACATTTAATTCCTGCCAAATTAAACCCCACTGTTTTACAGAGATCCACACAGCCTAGAAGTAATATTTTTCCTAGTGTTTCCTGAGTTGGCACACAAAAAGGAAATCTGTTAAACCAGACAACTGACTGTAAGCTTATAATTGATACAGATATGGTTAATCAAGAAGTTTTAGTAGTATGTTCTCAACAGTCTGTTGAACGGTACCTTGAAATTAACTGTAAAATAGAAACACAGTTGTCAATGTTTAGGGTCAGTTCTCTATATCTAAAAAAGATTCTCTCTGTTAATCCCTTTTTCCCCCCTCAAAAGGGGAAAAGAAAGGAAATGAGAGAGAGAGATATTTACAGATTAGAAAACTGAATCAGCTTTAATGAATATAATAATAATAAAAAGAAATATAAACAAATATTTACAAAACCAGTACAGAACCCAATGCCCCCTAATGGCAATTACATCACTGTCAGTACTGATGCTGTGGAGCAGGCACTGGCTAAGCCCCAGACTGAAATCAGCAGTAGACATGAACTGGATTCAGGAGCTGGATTCTGGAACTGATTCAGGAACACACAGATTGGGACCTAAGGCAGAATGGACGCAGTCCTCCTCAGATACCGACTATTGAAGAAGACAGAGGTTGACCCTTGTGATCCTTCAGCTTTATACTGAATATGAAATATATGGAATGGAATACCTCATTGATCAGTTTAGGGTCACCTGTCCTGGCATCTCCTCCCCACAGTTGCGACCTTTCACTTTCTGCACCCCCCAATGTGGTACACAAGATCTAGCAGTGACCTTGGTCTGCACACCAATCCTTGGTAGTAACTCTAAACATCAGGCATTATCACTGCTAGAAGCAGACACTGTCTGCAAAAATATGCTATTAACTTCAGAAAGTACAGTTAGTTAGAGGAGACTCAGCTAAAAAGTATATTCACTGGATAAAATTAGTTTGGTTTCAACTCAGACCAAGACAGCAGTTTCATAGGGTTTCTTTCTGAAGGAAATGATATTACTTAAAACAAACATCAAGATAACATTAGAATTTTTATACTGAGAAATTATTGAAATGAATTTAGCAGTTTTGTGATAAGAAATGAGCAGCCAAGCTTTTATATCTATATAATAAATATACACGTAATAGCACATACTTTGGCCTTTTATTCAGCCTTCTCTTACAGATTTTGGTAAAGAGTCACTGAAAAAAAAATTTTCTTAATTTACTTAGACAAAATAGGCACACAAAGATTGTTTCTGTAGATCTGGAGACTTCATCTCAGAGCAGCTCAACCTCAGACAATCTAATCTCTTGCTGAACTGCCAGGTCTTTTCATCTTAGCCTTTCTTTATCTTCCAGAGTCAGCATTGTAGGCAGCACACGTGTTTTTTCATAAACACTGCTATATGAAGAAGCAGGAACATTGTGTCTGTTCCATGTATCCTTGCTATCTGTGAGTGCCACACCTGGAAAATTCTCTCACTATCATGGCTGTGCGCTCCAGTATAACCACAAAAATTACGTTTTTTCATCATCTGAAACCTGGGTAAAATGTAAAGCTTTCCAGGCTGGAGAAACTGAACTGGTAACTCATAGAATCATAGAATAGAATCACAGAATCATTTAGGTTGGAAAAGACCTCTAGGATCAACAAGTCCAACCTTCATCCAACATCTCCCTGACCACTAGACCATGTCTTGAAGTGCCACATCTACTCGTTTTTTGAACACCTCCAGGGATGGTGCATCCACCACTTCTCTGAGGAGCCTGTTGCAATGCCTAACCACTCTTTCTGTAAAGAACTTCTTCCTGTCATCCAATCTAAACCTCTCTTGGTGCAACTTAAGGCCATTATCTCTTGTCCTGTCATTAACTACTTGGGAGAAGAGACCAACACCAGCCTCACTACGACCTCCTTTTAGGTAGTTGTAGAGAGCAATGAGGTCTTCTCTCAGCCTCCTCTTCTCCAAACTAAACAGTCCCAGTTCCTCTAGCCACTCATCATAAGACATGTTTTCCAGACCCCTCACTAGCTTCATTGCCCTTCTCTACACTCGCTCCAGCACCTCAATGTCCTCTGACTCTGAGCAGTGTGATGTGTCTTTTTATTCAAGACATGATCACCAGTATTTCACTTGAAAGCATTTTAGCAGGAACAGTCAAAACACAACTGATGTAAGCAAATATTTCTCTTTACAGGTATCAATAGGCTCTTAAGCCATTATTGCTGGCTCCAGTTTTTAAACTAGTCAGAGTGGCCCTCAGATTTTGGCTTTGGTTGCAACATGACCTCTTCAAGCTGACAGACCTCTTTTTTTGTTACTCTGGCTGAAAGTTTGGATTACTACTCAGACCTCTGCTCAGAACAATTTATTTTTAGCTGTCCATAAAAGTTAAATAAACTCCATGACCCTCACTTCCATATTAATTTATCAGGTTGCTTTTGGATTTTCTTTCAGTTTTCTAAGCTCAACATGTTCTCACAATTAATGCAACTCTGTCAAGATTCTATGATTCTAAGAGATAGTGGCAATAAATATCCACTTGTCTCTAGATAGATGAAGCCCTCAACACAGTATTTTCAGAGACAGAAAATAATAGATGAAAGTGGAAATACCAGGGCACAGACAACCCCTGCTCCAAAAAGTTGTACAAAACCCCAGTGCCATGATGATAGGCTCTGTGCTGACAGCTTCCACTATGCACATCTGGGAAATCCTACACATAGTGACATGTAGAGACATACCAGAACTGCTGCACCTGTCCAGGGCAAAGAGCCAGCACATACACAGCAAATCTGACACATTCTGATCATAGATTGACTCTACAAGTAATCTTTAGTGAAACAAAAGGGGCTCAAGAGGCTCTAATGCATTACACACAAAGCTAGCTCCCTACTGTACAAGGCATGCATGGCAGGATCAGAGCACTCTGGCACTTTTCTGTGTACATACTAGACATTTAAACTCTGCCATCTGTTCAGGACATAAGGGCTTTGAGCAATCTGACAGCATTTCTGAACATCTGGAAATTTTGACTAAAGGGCTAAAGAGGATGATGTTAACAGCTAAGAACTACAGGACCCGTAGTCTTTGCCGCAATCTACAAAATTCTGTGCCTCCACATTGTCTCAAAATGCTCTATTCATAAATGATTCCTGAAGCATGAGTTAAATTTTTTTTTTTCCTTGTAAATGAATATAATGAGGTGGTTTTTTCACAGCTTACAAGCATTTCAAAAGTCATGCCACTTCAAAACCTGTGTTTGTTTTATAATTTATGAGGCATTACATATCATTATTTCCTGATAAGATGCATGAAGAGACCAAATCCTCTGAATAAATTCTTCATTTGAAGCCAAAAGAATTCAATTTTTTTCATGGATAACCTGACTTTAGGAATTCCTTAGAAAATTCCCTACAAAATAGGGATCTATATTCATTAGCAGAAATTTTTCAAGGCTATGATTAAGTCTGAAAATTTAGCTTCTCCTTTCTCACTTAGTATCCTTTAGGTCTACAGACTGATGCTAATTTCTGTTAATATTCTGTTGCATTCCTATCTATATATTTTCAAGAAATATTTCAAGTATTTTCAAATCTCCTTTTATATGATGCTGAGTGAGCCCTATATATATGTAATACTTAGTACTTATGGTGCCAAACACCTTGAGTCTGTACTGGGCCCTTTGATTGTATGATATTTTCAGCCCATGTCTTGGGGAATGTGGACAATTTATGCAATAGTGAAGGAAGTCAGGATAAAGTGATAAGAAAGGAAATCTTGACTGTAATCCAGGCTCAACCAGGAGGTGGCTTGGTATATCCATAGCCATACCACAGATGATCCATAATGGCAGGGTGTGGCTATAAAAATTCCAGGTAGAACTAAAAGCCTGTGACATGTGGTGCAATAAGAGTCTCAGCCCATATTTCCTGACCTGTATGAACTGTTTATAATATGAACTATCTCACTAAAGGATAAGGAGTCAACAGCTTCATTCAAATTGCCCATCAAAGCTAAAAATTATTGAAAAGTATAAGTATTGAATCTATACAGTTATTACAGTTTTTTAAAACTCAGCTCAATTAATTTTTTACACTTGCAATATAAAGGTGGCTTATTTGTTGTTTTTGTGGGGGTTTTTTCCCAAATCTTTCAGGAATATAGAGAATGGGATTGGAAACACCTTTTGGAACAGCATCTTCTGGAATTTAGTAGATCAGTTACAGATGTAATTCTTCTTTTTCTTCTTATCTTTTGAAAGTTCCTCTGAATTGCCATGAGTTTGGTATTCTTTAAAGGATTTTTAAAATCTGGAATATAATAAAAAATGTATTTGTTTGTGTTCTCAAATCCAAATAGATAGTTGAAATAAATCAAACCATGTTACATTACAGAAATTTCAGTAGAATACTTACAACTTCAGGACATCTTCTGTCAGTTTCTTGAAATTACATGTGGTAGGTTTTTTTCCCTTATCACTCAAAGGTTGCTATTTGTTTAAATAATGCAATATACCTGACAGTAGGGTCAGAAACTGTAATACATGCTGGATGTGGGAAGGGAGTGAAATCTGTGCACATCAGTCATATTATCCATTTGTTGGCTGAAGAGTAGTGAAGCAAACTAGTAAAGAAACAAAATTATTATTTTAAATATTTCATTTACATGGAGTTATATATAAAAACTATCACTCTGAGCAAAATCAAAACACAAAAATTGGTCAATGTGGAATAACTCCTCTTTGAGGTTTGTTTCAGATTCTCAATCCAAAAAGCATCCCTAAAGTCAGTTAAAATCTGACATAACTCACTGACTTGTTAGCAGTGCTGTGCAGTCTCCACTTGCTGGTTTGATATCTAGGCATAACATACAAAATTTGCCTGGAATTTTATGTGGAAGAATTGGCCTGCACTTTTCTCCCACGACCTTGCTGGTAGTCAAGTGGACACAGCTTTCTTAGCTCCAGCCAGCTGTCTCACCTGGCAGTTATGTGATAAGATTGTCTGAGGGACTTGCTGTGGAAGCGCTTGTTAGAAATTTACCCTTTAAGTGAGGAGAGGACCAGGGTCACATCTTTCTTTTTCATAGCACATAATGGATCATCTCTGCTAGAAAGGACTTCTCCTAAGGTCAGAGATCCAATTTGACATTCGAAAAATAAGAAACTCTAAGACTTGCCAGTGATAAGGAGATTTGTATAGCAAAGCATACGTGGAGACTTTAAATAAATAGGTACCATTAACAGAAAGAGTTGTAAGACCAAAACCTATTACTGATGAACTGAAGACAAGAAGGATGGAAGTCTAACATTTCTTTGGACTTGAATATGACAATAAATATGTTTGATTATGAGGCAGTGGAATAAATATTAAGTTACTGTTTAAACAATAGAATTCAATGAAGCAGATTTTTCTGTGGGGAAAAACAAACACACAGATTGTAAATTACATGATTATCTCTCAGATAGTTGGTCTGTTAAAAGAGAAACAAAACAAAAGAAAACAAAAAAATTAACCACTTAAAAGACTTGCTTTCTATAGACAGACACATTCAAAACTCAGCTGAGAGGGATTAAGAATCACTGAAGCCCTGAAATGTATTTACTCAATTTTCTGTCTCTTGCTGGCTGGTATAAACAGACATTACTTTCATTCCTAAAGGTAGTTCAAGACAAGTTTTTAGGGACTAGAGGAGGTTCTTTTTGTTCATACATTCCAGTATTCTCAAGCACAGCTACATCATTAACCAGGTGGATAGATGATGGCAGAGCAGTGGATGTGGTCTATCTTGACTTCAGTAAAGCTTTTGTTACAGTCTCCCATAGTATCCTCACAGCTAAACTGAGGAAGTGTGGTCTGGACGATCGGGTAGTGAGGTGGATTGTGAACTGGCTGCAGGAAAGAAGCCAGAGAGTAGTTGTCAATGGGGCATAGTCTAGTTGGAGGCCTGTATCTAGTGGAGTCCCCCAAGGGTCAGTACTGGGACCGATACTATTCAATATATTCATCAACGATTTGGATTAGAGTGCACTGTCAGCAAGTTTGTTGACAACACAAAGCTGGGGGGAGTGGCTGACACACCAGAAGGCTGTGCTGCCGTCCAGCGAGACCTAGACAGGCTGGAGAGTTGGGCAGGGAGAAATTTAATGAAGTATAACAAGGGCAAGTGTAGAGTCTTGCATCTGGGCAAGAACAACCCCAAGTACCAGTATAGGTTGGGGACTGAGCTGTTGGAGAGCAG
>VYZX01015390.1:20495-40685 GCA_013401335.1 Brachypteracias leptosomus
AGCTTATGATTGTAGAGAGAGCAGGAAGCCTTTATTGTACTGAGGTAATCTTCGGTCTTACATCCCAAAACACTCAGTGGCTAAAGCAATGCAGTGGTTTGATTTTTGGTGAGTTAAGCTGTTTCTGTTTTCTCTTTTTTCTCTCTCTCTTACAGAATCTGAGGGGAAAATAGTTACTCAGTAATCCTATTTCACTCGCTATTGCCTGTTCCAAATAACTATGCTTCTAGCATCTTACATTAGAATGTTGCTCATTTTGTCTTCAAAGACAGATAAAGAAGATGATACTTAGAGTGTGCTTTGGATACATGTATTTATATTGATTTCTATGAAAAAGTATTTAGCTACATAAAAATAGATTTTGATATCCACACATTACTCACAATAATATATATATTTATGTACACCAGAGAAGGTTTTTGCAGTATATTAAAGAATACTTCCTCCTGCAGTGAATGTTTCCTTCTCTCTTCCCTGTTTTCTGCCTATGTATATTAATACTCTTCAGACAAGAGACAAATATTGACTGTATTAGGTGTTCGAAACACCATGAAAAACATCTGCACTGAGGGAAGTTCTCTGGCTGAAATCATCATGGTGCGTGTAGTAAGAAGCCATCTAGAAAGTGCTTGTTGCACAAATCAAACACCAAATACCTTCACAAGACTGAGAAAAAGACTAAATAGAATCTGAAAAGAGCACCTGATAATCACTCAGACTGTCAACTAGCTGATCACAGACTACAAAAAATATAAACTGTACCAAATTAAAGATACTTTTATCTGCATATGTTTTTCTGTTTGATAAAGAACTGGACAGGTTCTATCATTCCTGGCAATGGGAGTGCAGCAGTTCCACAATGGTAGAAGATGCAACTTCCACCTTACTTGCTGCACTATCCAGATTATTCCATGCATACAAGACATCTGGCATAGTTGCAGCAATGACTTTCATAGAACTAATATCACCTGACTGGAGAACAAGCCTTTTGTCTACATTTTAGCATTTATTTGTTTTATTGTTGCATGAGTTTATGAAAATAAGGAAGGCATTTCCCCATGGTAATGGTCTATTCCACTGATGACAGATCTTAAACATAGCAATAATTCTGAGTTGAAAATGAGTACAAAAAATGAAATATAATTTAAATGGTTTAAGTGATCCCCAAATAGGAAAACAATTATGTTGCCTGAAAGATTTTCTATTACCACAGAGTTTTAATTATTTTAAAAGAGGTCATTATGGATATATTGAAAACCAAAGAAACCCAGCAAAACAAAAGGAAAGCACAAGCCTTTAAAGGAGGTGAACCTAAATCATCTGAAGTAGCCAAGGACTATGAGTGATTCAGTGATTAGACACATACTGTAGGGGTCTTTACAGGTTCAGATAGTGAATGTTTCAATAATTTCTATAAAAGAAATCAGATCCTTTTCAGACAGGCAGCCAAAATCCTAAGTCACTCCTGAAAATGAAGGCTGATTATAGGATTCACTTCAAACCCGTGTACGTCATCAGTAATCAGTTGAAATTACAAATTAGAGACATATTATCAGCAGCCAAGTTAAATGTAAATTAGACAAGAGGAAAAAGAACCTAAGCAGCATCACCTGGTTTAGAAGGAAAGCAGAAAATAAAAATAGATCACTTTTTTTCTTTTATTCTTGCCTATTCCAAGTCAAGACGTTTGATAAATAAATTTAATTTTATCAATTTGTAATTTAGTAACAAGAATAATTCTCGCAAAATACCTTGTATTCAATGGAACTAATGAGGTCTTAAATTACTGGCACAATTAGGTACAAAATAATATATATAATTATTAAAATACCAAAACAAAGCATGTCTTTATTAGGAAATGAGTTTAACTGAAACAATCATAAAACTTGCTTACATGTTTATCATTTTTACTTTATTCATATGCTGCAACAAGCCATATGATTCTGTGAAATATTGGAAGCAGAAAGCAGGAATAATCCACCTCGTGCTGTGAAGGTTAAATTTCACCATGATGGATGTGGCTCATCCACAATAAACCATGCTGTATGAATCTGGGCAGTGAATGTGTCTAGTTACCTTGTGTGAAATCTCTGTCTTTTGTAGAAAGAATATTCGTGTAGCCTAACGTATGTGAGAAGTATCAGTTGTGCTTTATGACATGAATGATAAGGTTGATGTGAGGCTTTTACTGCCTCTTCTTCCTCCTTTCAATGATTCAAACAGATGAGTTGTTGCTGGATACTCCACCAGGTCATAGCCAGAATGAACATGCACACAGAAATGACTTTTCAAACATGACAAAGAAATATAATAATGGAAGATCCATTTATGCTGCTATGGAACTGAATTGTGTAGTTCATCCTGTGTCTTATTACTACTTCAGTACATGTTCCAGATCAAGTGCTCCTTCAAAGACATAAACAGCTATGTATGTTGACCACTCTGGCCAGCTTACAGACCCCAGGTCTATGCAACTGTTTTAACTATTAAGGAAAAAAAGCAGTTATGGAGGTTATGATTCCAAGCTCAATAAAGATTAGAAATGAAATCTGTTGTGCAGCCAGTCAGCAGTAAGGTTGGACTGCTTTGATCCCACAAAGACATGCACTGGTATGGGCTGTCTTGTTCTGCAGGAAGCCGGTCAGCTAATGACTTGCCTCTTTGCATGAGACAATGACTCAGCATTGGTTTCCAATAAGCTCAGTTAAAGATGAAAACAAAGTTACTTTTTGATATTTTGTTTAATATTGTTTTCTATTTCAAAGGAAATTTTGCATTTTCTGATGGAAACTATAATTTATAAAAGGTAAAAAGGAGATTGGTTTTCTCCAGTGAGGACTGTGCTTGGCTTTCTTATCCCCAGTGCTCATATGAGCCTCTTCCAGCATATCACTGTTGCCTTTTTGCAACAGTATCGCTATATCTTTGCTCTAGATAATTAAACTGTATAGGAAGTCTATGAATAAGCTTGATTTGTAATGGGGAAAGCAAACAAACCAATCAACCAACCAATCACTTTCAGTGTTTCTATACTTACATTTTAGCAGAGCTGATAGCAGTGTAACTCAATTATTTCGATATAATTCTGCAAAAACTTGTGAAGGGTTAACTTTCAAACCTGAGAGTATCAGTGGGACTTCTTACACAATTACATATTTATTCAGTTTAAGGAGATAGCACAGGCATAGAATTACCCATATTCAGACCAGTGAGAGTCTTGGCTATGCTAAGAGAATTTGTAATCTTTGAAGAATAAAGTCAAACAGATCTGTATGTTGTAAGTATATCTGGGACAAGTATTTCTTATATCTGTGTATGATGTCACCATGGGCTCCCAGAAACGGTAATGCAACTGATAGCTATTTCATAATGAAAGTAAAACTGTACCCTTAACATGGCAGAGAATAAAGGTATGACTTTTCAAAACGAGTAGAATTTGGGACACTTACCAGGCTGAAGAATACTTGCCAAATGATGTTTCTTGTTACTTCAGTGGGTTTGCTTATTCTGACTATTTTTCTGCATAAACACAAACCATACACTCCATGATCATAGTTTGTAAATGTGTAATTTTGTGAAACTAAGCATTTGGCTTCTGATGTTTCTATGTTAGCTATGTCTTTCAGAGGTTGAGGTGGTAGTGGTGGTTAGGTTTGGGGATTTTTCCCCACTTTTATTCAAATGTATGTAAACTATCTATGAAAGCAACACTGGGAGAGGAGGGGATTATAATAAAGGTTAGAAATAAGCAATGTTTAACCTTTAAGATCTTTTATTTGAAATACATTCACACTCTTTGTATCAGGGACATGATATTTTATAGAGTTATCTTTTGTGTTTGGACATTGTACCTTTGCCATTCTTGTGAAAGTTCCTGCACATTTGTCTGAAAAAATATGGGTTGCATATACTCAATAACAGCTCATGTCCCATAGAAGACTGTGTTCATTCATTGTGCCTAAATTCCTCACAGCCTTGAATGCTAAGTGCATATACAGCATCTTCACAGAACGAACAGACATGCAAAGGCACTAGCTGTGCAACCCCCTCCCCTGTAATTAGAATCTGGAGAAACAGGAAAAAGAAAAGAAAGATGTGACTAGGAGTTGAAGCATCAACAAAGAGGCTGAAAGTTAGAAAAAGTCATAATGAAGTTTGTTCATTACCTTAATTCATTCCTTTCATTAGCATGCAACTATGAAGAAGCTTTATTTCAGGTGAACCTTTCCTGTTTTTAACTCAGACTCATGCTTCACTCAGTAGACAAAATTGCCCTACTCTAAGAATGGCTTCCTGCTCAGGCCCAGGAAGTAAAGGATACTGCTGTACGTTGTACTTCTACCTTATTTCTTACAAGTATTAGAACAAAAAAGGATTCCTTCCCCTCAGGACAGCTAAGTTCTGGCTTGGAGAAGCAGAGTTGGTCTCTGGCTGAGCAGTCCCTTACATCAGATATTTCACAGATGGTCAGTAATGGTGTGCTTCTCATTTCTGAGTGCCCACCTCAAGAGGGTGAGGGCTGTGATGAAGAAGCACTGAGCAGTCATAGCTGCAGTTAAAGTCAATGGGTGCTGTGCTTGAAGGTGCAAATTATTATAAAATGTGACAAAACCCCACAACCGAGGTCCTAGGTAGCTCAGCATTGACTGTTGTCTGTGCACCTCTGCTGCCTGTCTGTAAAGTGGGATATAGTATCCTGTCACTTCAGAGAGGTTTTGTTAAGATAAATTAATCTTCATGAAGCTCACAGAGCTTTGCATGATGAACACCACAGGGAAGCCCATAAGGAAATGAATAATTCTGTTTTCAGCTCAGGATTTGAGTGGTGTGCATAAGCAAGGCCTAGAAACACACACTGAACAATAAAAATAGCCAAAATATCAAAGACTTGCTCATTACTTGAACTCCATTCTTCACATACTCTAGATGAAGTGGTGGAAGAGTCTAGGAAAAAAACCTGTGTCATGGTCTATTTAAAGACTACATGACATTACATATGAAGGGAGACAAGGCTAATTCTTGCTTTGCTGTCTCTTGAGTACTTGATTTTGCAGCTTTAACAATACTCTTTCAGTACAGATTTTTACTTATAGTGAACATTTTATAGCTCTTTCTCTACTATTGTCTCTCTCTACCATTAGGTAGCAGGGAGAAAAACTCACACAACTTTAAAATGGGACTTTGGGCATCAATCCAAATGCTTTTTTCTTGGTCGTTGTCTTCTTTTTTTATTAGAGAAAAAGGAAAAAAAAAAAGCTAAAAAGCTGTTTTAAACACAGACTGTTCCCTGGGTTTATGGAAAACACATGAAGCTCAATATTCTATGCAGAAAGCCTTGATGCTGTGTTACTCTTCTTATGGACTTCCTCCTTTTTTTTTCCTCTTTTTTTTTTCCTTAAATTTTTCATATCATATTTGTGGCTTAAGTGAGTTTTGAAAAACTTGAGTTCCTAAATTGCATAGGATCATATAGTTAGAGCTCTTTAGCAAAACAAAAAAATAAGATAAAGAAATTCTGTTGTAGGTTTTTATACTATCTGAACTATGGATATTGGCTGGAACTTGTCTAAATTCAAGCTTCACTGAAATTTCAGTTTGATTTCCCTTCTTTTTTGCGTCTTTACACCTCTGAGGGTGCTGGTCCCAAATACAGTAACAGCTGAGGGGATTTCTTGGGAAAAAAAGCACGCTGGAGAGCAAGACATAGGCTGGACTGTTTTGTCCATGCTATTCACTGCACAGTTAATGAGAGATGTATTCTCCAGGTTAAAAAATAACTGGGAGGGCTAGAGACATCTATCAGGCTGGTCAGATAAAAGACTTCATTCCTTTCTTTGAACCATACTAAGGCAAAACATACTCTATCCATAAGAGAATTAGTATTTTTTTTGTGTAGGCAGCCTCAAAATTTACTTGATTCCTTAAGATCTGTCAGTCTGATGAAGGAGAAAAACTATTCTGTTAGTGCTCAAAGAGCATACTTGATTTTCTTAATGAAGTAACAAAGGAATATGTCCTGGAAAATCTATCTTTTTCACTTCCTTAATTTCTCTTTTTTCCCTGCCTCTATTAACACATGTATATTGGATGCAACTGCTGCTGAAATAGCAACAAAGCATAAGAGGTGTTACGTTTGTATTTTTTTTTAGTTTGAAGTTTTACAATAAATCATGAAGGTACAGAGTAGCCTAAGGGAAAAACTGTTTTCTTGCACGACAAGTTTCTTATTTAGCACTTGAAAATATTTTTTCTGTTGGTGCATGGTAGCTGTTATCTGTTTGTTTGCTTTTGAAACAAAATCTATTTATTCAAATAAGTCTTTATGAATAACACTGCTCTGTGGTCATTTTTGTTAACTTATAATTTCTAATTGTCATTTAAGTCTTATGGATGTGCACAAGTTGTATAAATTTAACTATCTTACAGGCTTAGGAATTTCTACCTACCACAGCAGTCACATTTCAGAAAAATCCCAGTCCATATGAAAATCCAACTATGACATTGGTGTCTATATTAACTTTTTAATGGATTTTTGGTTTGTGTTATTATCTATGTTATGCCTAGCCCTCTTGTGGACAGTTCTTTAGGGAAGGAGACAGCAAGGAACAGCTGAGGATAGGAACTTGTCTGCAACTTTTCCCAGCAAGCTGGGAAACTGTAAACTAGGAGTACCATTTGATCATTGTCTGTCTGTAGTCAGCTAGGACAAGATCACTGGATGCTATTTGTGATTATTCATCCAGAAAAGCATTAAGCACTTACAAAGCTTTTCTGCCAAATTCAATGCCTCTCAGCTATTCCCCAAATGCCTTTTTGCTTCTTAAAAATTATTTTAAAACAAAAAAAAAAGAAAAAAAAAGAAAAGTGTCCTTCAGAAAACCATGTGGTGAAGTACCCATAGCTTGAAAAGGGAGAGCTCTCTGAATTTGGAAAACTGTGATTTTTCTTTATGCTACTGATGTGAGCAAATACAAGAATTTCAAAAGAGGGCAGGTTGTTTGTGTCGACAATGGATATTACACGTTCCTTTGAGGTAAGCCAGTGACAATGCAAAATGTTTACTATAATGACCTTTCAACACATTGGAAAGCTTCACAGAGGTGTTGAAAAACACTGGAATAGCTTCAGCTATTTACATACAAAATTTTTCTTTTTTTTTTTTTTAGTAAATGAATCCACTTTCATCATTTTAACTACAGGTATTTCTTTTATTCTAATTTTTATGCAGTTCAGTGAAACAGCTGCCATAGCAGTTTCAGCCTGTGCAAGGAACTTGGGGAAGAAAAAGCAATACCGTCAGCATTTGTCTTCGGGCATTATTTTACTGCATTTGCCCTCCTATATGACAGTAGCTTTCAAGTAGGCTAAATAACTGTGAGGCTGTCTTCACAATGCAAGATCAAGAAGCCAAAGGGGACTGGAAACTTCGGAGGTGATTGCAAACTGGGAAAGTTTTGGTTACAAAGGTAGCTGGTAAGCAGAAGCCCCCTAAAGCCTAATTTTAATCTAAGCTTTGTTAAAAAGAAACTATTCAATTTTTGACATACCTTAGAAACAATCTCATTTTTTAACTCAGCATTTCTTAGCATTTTATTAAGTATTTATTTTATCCAATGAATCAGTAACAGTAGATTCCATTGTTTTTGTATGCATCCCCACTCTGTAATAGAAATTACATCTTTGGAATAAAGTGTGAGTAAAGATGACAAAATTTACCCCCTATATTACAGTAGATCCATCAGACTAGGTAACATCCGTAGAACAGCAGTCTACAACCTAGGAGGAAGTGCCTTTTTCAGCAATAATTTATCAGATACTCACTTTCTGCAACATGGAAGATGAGATTTAAAATGGCAAAAAGCCTGTAATTTTGATTGTTTTAACCTACTTTAATGGGATACTTTAACAAGTAAATAAACCTTTGATTGGCTAAGTACATGTATTCATCATCTTCTGTACAGGAAAAGCCTTAAGGACTGCTTGTGATTCTGCATTTTTACAACACAATTATTAATTAGAAGCTTTAAGACAGAAGTGGATCCATGTTGAAGTGTGAATATGCCTGTGATTAAATGTTAAGATTTGTTGATTGGAAATGATTGATAGATTGCTTTGTTTTTCAGGATGATTTATCAGTAAGATTTAATTTGAGCACGGGTTGGATTTTTGTTTGTTTATTTAGTTGGTTTGTTTGAGAGGTTTTGTTTTAGGACTATAATTTGAAATATTATGCAAAATAAGCCATAAAATAAAACAAAGTGAACTTTTATTGGGCTAAACTATTAAAATAGCTTTCTGTCTTGGGGACATTCCCAGTATATCCTCATTTTCAGTTTGACACAGAAGTGATTAATATCAATGGGAATCTTTTATTTAACTAGAGTGGCCTAGGATTCACAGTTTGGCTGATAAAGAATAATGTTGACCATATGAAAATCCCATCTGTCTCACACATCGCCAATGTGCTTCTCAGAATCAAATTCTTTTAAATTATTTTCAGAAAAATTGTTCATGTATAAAAATAGCATTTCTGTATTGGTTAGTCAATCTGCCAGTGTTTGACACCTGTGAGGTCATGTTTTTGGACTATGATGAAAAAACTTTCCAGATTTACAATACTTTCTCAGAACTCCCATCCAATTGAATTGAAGGAAAATCTTCAATATCTTTTTAGTCACTTTATGTTTTTCTTCACTTATTCTTAAGCATTCCTATTCTTTTAGAGTAACACAGTGTTAGATATCTAAGAAATACTGTTTGTAGATAACTAGTTTTTCTAATGCTTTTTTCCTCACTTCAGTTACTAGCTTGTGATGTTAACAGGATAAGAAAAAAAATGACCTGAAATAAAACTTCTGAATATCTGTAGTTTCTTTTGCTTTTTCTGTTCTTTTTATTCTTCACATTCGTTATTTTTTGTATTATTTCATTGTGAATAACAGGGGAAATTCTGGTATGTGGGAAATATGAAAAGCCACACACCAACCCTAACATTGTAGAGCGAGCCTGACTGTAAGTGCCCTTCTTTGAAACACTTCTAAAGGATATAATTCAGAATCTGGGAGGGGGGACCTGTGAGAGGAGACTGTATCCAGACACAGCATGCTGTGTAACCAAACAAAAGAGTGTTGCCTTTCATTGTTTAATATTCCTAGCATTAAGGTGGTACCACTTAGGATGTTGAAAAGTAACACATGGTGGGACTTATAATTAAGTGAAGCCTGAAGAATAATTATGCAAGTACAGCTCAGTATAATGAAGAACCAGGGTTGGGGTTTTTTTATATCATATTTTGCCATTAAGTACAAAATTGAAATGTGACACTAATACCTCTTTTGGAAATGGAAGGAACCTGCAGATACAGGTATTTCAAAGAAAAAGATGATTTTTATGTTCTGTGGAATAGTACTACTGTTCCATATTTTATTTAAGTTAAAAAAAAAGTATTTATTAAGGTCTTGATATAATTTCAGAAGAAGAATGTGAGAATTTCGATTGATCTAAATGGAAACTGGCACCATCCGTTTGTTGAAATATTTATATTTTTCTCTGTAGTCATACAAATAAAATGTTATAATTACTCTGAAAACTGCAATGCATACCAATTAAAGCCAAGTTTCTGGGCTGTTCAGAAGAAGATATTGTAAACTGAGGATTTCAGTGTGAGCCTATTCATGAGGGACAGCTATAGGGTTGCCACAACAGCAGCTTTTTTGCTGCCACTGCAGAAGATTACAAGAGAGTTTAATTAATACAGCATTTGGAACAGTGAAAAGATGTCTATCCAAGATAATTCTCTAATTCTGGGACCTAGCTTGAGTGGCAGTGGGTTTTTCTTTCACTACGTGAGGTGTATTTTAAATGGAGAACTAGAAGGTATTCGAACTTCATCCTTGTTGCTGTCATTGTACTCTAGGTACAAGGATTATGAAAGTAACATCTCTAAGACATGCTTTGCTGGTGCTAGTTGGATCTTTAACACTGCTCTGATATAGGGGAGCGATCCAGCTGCTTATACTAAAGGTGTCTATCACTATTATTAGGTTCCCTAGACTATCCCAGGTGTTGACATGTGGTTGGCAGATGCACAACAGAACTTAGAGTGACCCTAACTGGTGCAGTTACAGATGAGTCAGGATATCCTAAGGTGCCTTTTAGGTAATAGGTGTTTAGGCAACTAATGCCCATATAAGATTTCCATTGTTTCCTCCATTCTTTTAGGAAAATAAAATTGAGGGATTCTGCCTTCTGTCTCTCTCAGATTAAAAAAAACCAACAAAACTAAACAAGTTTATTTTCCTCAGGAAGATTTTGGTAGGAATATTTATCTCTTTAAACTGTAAAAGCATCACCTCTTGGTGCCAAGACATATGTCAAGTCATTAGTGTTTCACCCTGAATTCAAGCAATGTCTTGAACTCCTAACACTCTGATTCTACAACTTCAGATCAGTATTCTCTAAATAGTTAGAGAAACAATTTTGAGTCCGAGAAAAAAATAAGACTTTGAGTTCACATCTCTGTACAGACTCCTTCAGCATTTGGAAACTCCCATTTATGGAAAACTTTAGTATTTCATTTTTTTCACTGATATCTACTAGAAGTAAGTACGGTCAGTGGTGGCTGCTTTGTATTATTACAAAGTAATGATAAGAAAACCTGAATTATTGGCACAGCATCTAAAGGAGAAAGAAATAAAACAAAATGTCTTTTGCATCTAGATATAGGACACATCCATTTGACTGAAGATTGTCTCTGTTTAGGGCTCAGGGCAANGAGTGTGGCAGGAAGGGGAGTGGAATAGCTGCTCCACCTGTCCCTCCCCTTCCCCAAACCTTAAACCACAACAAAGATGATTTAAAATATCACTTAAAAGTTTATTTAAAATTTTGCTTGGAAGACAAGCAGAGGGATAAGGTGAACAGAGCACAAAATAACTTGGATCTCTACAAGTAAAAATGTATGTCACTTATTGTAGAAAAGAAGTTGGCTGACCCTGCTGTTCATGTCTGACAACCTGACCCATAAACATTAGGAAGAAGCTACCTGCCAAGAATGCTCAATTTACCTTGCCTGCCACATCTTTACAGCTGGAACAGAAGACGCCTGAAAGCTTTTTTTTCTTTTCCTTAATAGCCAGGAAAATTCTAACTTCTCTTGAATCTGAAGTAGGACAGTGAGTCATTCTAGTTCTTTATACTGAAAAGTTGGAAACACTGCAGAGGACATCATTCTGTACTATAAAACCAAAGGGATCATTTCAGGTGTAATTCTCTCCAGTGCTGTTTTAAGTACTGCGATAGTAGTTACTGCATAATGCACAGCGCTGCTACGCAAGATGACCCCTAGGGAGCATTTAGTAAATTGTAACAGTCTGTGAAAGCACAAAGTAAAGAAAGATGGACTTTCCTTCTGAACACACTTGTCTGATTCTTGCAGGTACCTTGAAGAGCTATTAGAAAGTTGCCCAGCAGCAACAATACTTCTTGTACTTAGTGCAAGAAGATGACTCCATCCTTGTCCCTGAAAAGTGTAAAGTGATGCTTGCAGAACGATGTCTTCCTCTGGCAGCCCACAGGAGTGATGCAGAGGCAGAGAGCAGGGTGACTTTCACACCTTGCCTACTCTGGGCTTTTCTGAAATTGTACAGATTTCTGCCCATCACTGTCCTAAAGCACATGCTGGTTCCACACATTAGTTGTGTGGCTTTTTCTATTCTAAAAAGTATAATGCTACACTCAATTAATTAAAAAGAACTGCCAACAAATAAGTTAAAGGACCAGGCTCCTCCCTGGTGTGGTACTTTTATACATTGATCTGAAATGTCCATGAGGCATTGGGAAACTCCAACCACAGTATGAAATTCTGCCCCTCAGTGAGCTATCTAGGTGTCAAAATGCAGTTTTGCTTTTGACTAAGAGTTGCAGTTCAGCCTGCTGGTCAAATCCCATCAGGAATGCATTTGGACGAGCTCAGCTCTGATCCTTGTTCTGGCATTAACTTCTGCTTCATTGGGAACACTGCGTATAGCTAGAAGTCCTTCATACAAGTTTGAGTTAAGGATGTTAACACTTTCTACAGAGTTCTGGAATTCACAGATGAAAGCTGATGTACTGGCCACTTTCTAAAACTTCCCACTTGCTCTAGCACAGTGTCGTTACTTTGTGTGCCTAGTTCCTCTGAGGATGATGTTATAATGCCAGGGCCTGACTGAGCTTTCCTGGAGTGGTACTGTCCTTCCTGGAAGTGCCAAGTATCAGAGAACACTGTGAAAAGCTGCAAGTCAAATCCTCAGCCCTGTTAGCTTCAGTGAGTTGCTACAGTTTATATCTTGTAGAGTCCTGGTATTAATCATGCACAGAGATAGGCAATCAGTGGCAGGATTTAAAAACATTTTTATCAAGGCCTTTTCTCTTCCATACTTTGGAAGGATAATGAACAGAACAGAGAAATGAATTCCCCAAAAAACAGCAAAGGTAACCTTTTCAGCTATTAAATATTGGTTTGGATTCTCTTTGAATCTAGGGTGCAGGTGTGACTTTTTCTCCAGCTGCTTTTCCTTAGTTAGTTATAAAAATCTGCCAAGGCTTTCCACAAAACAAATTCTTTGAAAATGTGGCTTTTTTTACTTATTTTTATTTATTTATTCTTCCAGTAACAGCCATGTAAGACTTCTTTAAAGGTAAACAGCAGGAGAAGCCCGGGCAGCAAATCTAGCGCACCAAGTCTTTTCTTATAATTTCTTTCCCTCCTTCCCCCTCAGCCCCCCTCTCCACTGCAAATAAAGCACAGAAGAAAGGAAGAAAAGGCTTACACAGCAACATTTGCATCCCTGCCTTTAGTTAGTCACACTTTCCTAGCTTGAGGTGGTATGCATTATTGAAGAGTGTCCAGTGCTCTCAAGTAAATATGTGCCACTCAAATAAATAACTACGTACTATACTCCTCTGTACACATGGGCAGTGTTTATAACAATCCACATGCAGCCCAGTTGTTGTTTTTCATTCTTGCTTCCATTTTTCAGGTAATGCATTTTTTAACAAATGTCTCAGGTATACAGGGGTTAATCAGAATGAAGTAGCAAATTATATTAATTGGTGAACGAACACAGTAGCATTGTGACAGACCAATATTCAAATGTGGCTGTCTACTTTCAGCCATTTAAGTTCATGCTCAGGCAAAGGTTCTGTGCAGCAGCTGGTACTGTGAGATTTTGGGTGTCTAACCTCAGGTGTCCAGCTTAAAATATTGGGTTCACATTGCATAAAAGTATAGTCAGTTATTATCTAGGAGTTAATTAACCAGTATAAATTAATTTAGGAAGATCTTCCTTTTATAGCAACCTGACACAAGGAATCTGCAACAATATTTAGTAAATTACAACTTGAGCAGTTCCCCATTAACTGCATAATTTCTCTCATACATTCTGCTTTCCTAAGTTGTTCCACTAAACATTTTACTGCTTATAAGTTAGGATAATTATAACAGGTGAACAGTGCCTGAGATTTAAAAAGAGAGCTTTTGGGAGTGATGTATAGTTGCTCCTCCTTTTTATGACTATCTGATAAAGGTCAGTCATTTATAATTTCCTTGAATTGTAGTTCATTTACCTGGTGTCTACCTGTATGGTTTTGGTGTACGGCTACTAAACTGATCTACTAGCAAGATTTAGTTGTTCCAAGGTTACATAGCAGAATCTTTCTAATCATATGGCTGGATATTCCTAGGCCATTTGGAGTTTGATATTTTAGCAATCTCCAGGGACTTCAGTAAAGAATTTAAGGTGAAATGCTCAACATTTCACCATATGGTGAAAAGGCATCTGGTGTATCTCCAGAGAGATTTAAAAAAATTTTTTTATAAAGAATTTTCAACATTTTCCAGATTTCTTCCAGAGGTAAATTCACTCTTACTTTAATATTAAAATGACTGCATCATTTTTTATGTGTATGTGTGTATATTTATACATGGGGAGAAAGTAACCAGGGCTATTTCTACTGGGCATTCTGATGTATTGAGCAATATCAGTGAAGATTTCTCTATATCATCTGCTTCCAAGTATATAATGCTCCTTGACTATATGTGAATACCTCATGTTCCTACTAGTAGGAACTATGAAAATCATTATTCAAGTGTTATTCCTGTATATGGTGTATGTCAGAGAAACTCTTAACTGTAATGGGAGATGGACATGAGTTGGAGTGCCAGAAGGGTCTAAACATTCAAAAAGCTTACCTGACATATTCACTGTTTTGGGTTAAAGCACTTATTATGCTTTAATGAGCAGGATTCAGGATAATTTCTCTTCTGAACCCAAGCATTTCAAATGCACAGCAGGATATAGTCCTAAACAGGACTGTCGAATATTTTGATAAATTTATTTGTAGCAGTCATCAGTTGTGAAACTTTTTGCTGTAAGATACTGTGCAGGGGGAAAAAAAAAAAAGTTCCAAAATGAATTAGGCAGCTTTACTTCATGAATGCCCATTGGTGGCTGTTAAATGCACTACCCTGGATACAATTTCTGGCTTAAAAAAGAAAAAAAAAAATATTAAAAAAATATACAAGTGGAGGAAACCTTAAGCTTCTTGTTACTGCAAGGCAGAAAGTGATGTCAGTCCATATTCTATCTGTTTTTTACACTCTTTGTTTAAGCAAACTCTACTAACCATCGTCAGACATGATACTGTGTGACCTTTGGTCTGATTCCAGCATAGCTCCCATTATGTTCTTAATGACACATCTCTGCACTCTTTTATACCACAGGACCCAACTTCAATCTCAGAAAGGGAGGACTGTGCTGTGGGAATGAAGTTCCTTGGAGCATGAGGGAGGCTGCTTCCTCAGGGCCCCCCACCTTCCTCTTACAGAAGCTGGAACTCATACTATGCATGAGGCAAGGCTACAAAGGTTACCTCATGGTGAGGTCATTGAAAAGCTGGTTACTATTTCTGTCCCTGACACTGCTGCAGAATTTTTGCCTGATGCTAGGCAAACTGCTTAAAATATATTTTTCAGAGTGCTGAATAATGACCTTTCCCATTTCTCTTAAGACCTGCCTTTGATACTTGGTGGTAGGAGTTCCCCAAATGAGAAGACAGCCGGAGCTGATGGACTGGTGTGGAGGCTGCAGTCTTTAGGAGTTTTGATTTGAACAGGGTTAAGCAGGCAGAGCGCTCGAGTCAGAGTCATCCCAGACAGCAGGCTCCCCAGATCAGTGGTTCTTAATCTTGGTGCTTTAGCTACCCAGTGTAAAATGAGGATAATATTGCAGTCATACTTCATAGGCAGTTGTAAAAGTAAAGGCATTGCTTTTCATGAAATATAGGCATGAACACCACAGAGAAGTATAAACAAATGGCTTCAAAGGAGAGTTTGAATAATGCAGTGCAAACAAGACCTAAGGCCACACATTACAAAAAAAGAAGATAAAATTTTTGAACACCTCATTATTTTCCTGAATGTAATCCATCCTTGTACTGAGCAAGGTAGGAGTCATATGTAAGTATCTGACCAAGTAATAAAAACCCAAGACTAAATTTATGCTGCAGAGGTGACTTTTCCTGCATGTCTGTCATTTGCTTTTTTTTTTTTTTTTTTGGAACTTTGGGGGCTTTTTAGGATGGCATGTGTGCAATATGAATACAAGCTAATACAAAAATGAGGTCAGATACGCTCATAAAACTCTCAATAACTTAAGAAAAATTCTGTAATCTTATTTATTTTTCCTTGATGATTCTATCTAAAGACAAGATAATTTGCAATTTGAGGGCCAAGCTGATTTTAGGAACAACAAATGATATCGTGGCTGCTGGAGGCAGTAGGATGCCAACAACACCTGGTGTTACCAGTCATCTGTCAGAGATATTTGAGGGGTACAGTCCATTAGTTTCAGTGCCACTCTCTAAGTCAGGGCAAAGTTCTCCTGATGTTTTATGTAGATTGCCTGATGTTTTCCAGATAAGCACTTCTATAGCCTCATATTTCTAAAGAGAATTTAGGATAACCACAGAAAAACAATTATGCTTTTTTATATAGAGTGGTACTGTACAAAAATGGAAGCTTCAGGAAGATGAATCAGAAACATGGAAAGAGATACCAGAGAGAAAAGTGTGAGGGAGAGTGTACACAGGATTTAGAACAAATTTCTCAGGTGTGTCAACTTGCTGGGCCCTTTTATTTTATTTCTTTTTCCAAAATGGAATTTTGTTAACACTATTCATGGGGTTTTATGTGTCCAGCACATACTGGAACACAGAAGATTCTGTTTACTCTAAAGCAGACAGGCAGTTAGGAGACTAAGAAATAGTCTTCACGTTTTGGAAGCTGTTTTTTAAATCTTTTACTGGACTTTTGTTCTAATGTGGGCTAAACAGGTTTCCACAGATAAACCACGGAATTTCTGTCATTTATCACATTTTACATTGTCTATCTGTAAAGTGGGAGTAGCAAAGTAAGATCCCTACTATATAAAAGGAAGGAACAGAAGTCATGTATGTCAGCCACATATTTCTTCTGTTATTCATTGTGAAAACATATGGTTCCATTTGAATTTTGTGGATGATTCTAGACTTTGCTTCTGTGTCTTTTTTAAATCTTCATGCTTTATAAGTTCTGATCCCTGTAAAACCTCCCTAATATTTTAAAACAGCAATGAACAATCTTTTTTATTTTATGCCCTTTGGGAGAAACAGATTGATTCTTTTTGGGTGTAAGGGGTAGGGGATATAGGATTTGCATGTGTGAAGAATTGATGGAAGAAAGCTGAGCTGAAAGAAATGAATTTTGTATTTAGTGCTGAAAGCAATAATGGGTCATTTCTCAGCTAAGCACCTGTGAAAATTCTGTGTCCCATGTTCACCAACTTCCTCCTGCAGCACAGCAAATTTATTGATTTCAGTGAGAAGACCTTATTACTGGAATCTTGTGGTCACAGTGTGAGTTGATGTCTGGCAGTTAGATCTGATTCCATGGAGGCCTTCAGAGACCAGCCTTAAACTGGAAACAGCCTGAATTCCAGATACTGATACAACATCTTCACAGAAACAGTGTAAGGCAACTTAACTGCTTCTGATTAAGGATATACATACATTTCTTACCAAGACATATTTTTTACTAAGCTGTCTATAACTTTTTTGTGTGCTTCATTTTTCTTTTGAGCTTGAAATTTGAGATGTAAGTTCTTAAGACAGAACCTCATACTTTAGAGACTGAGAAACTGGATCTCTTTTCTGACCAAATAGAAAGAAAATCCATTGCTTTATGTAGCTTTCTTATCTGATCTCATCTGATAAAACATCTAGTGGTATTGGTTAGAAATGAAGAAGCTGGAAGAACGAAGTCATTGGGTCTCAGCTGTGGATTCATCAGCCTGGGAAAAATTTACTGTGCTTTTTCACAATAAGGAGAGTTTAAAAGCAGAGTATACACACCTATCTTGAGATTTTTTCTACAGTGTGCTATAGATTTGTCACGGTTTCTGATAATGGGGTACATCAAGGCTCTTTTAAGGCATAGGGCTATAAAGTATGGGCTCTTAATTCAAAAAGGACAAGAACATGTGGGAAGTACATTGAGGCACTAGACTTGAAGAACCTACAGGAACATGTGTGGAGACTTGCACTGCACAGACAGTGAGAACAGTCTCAGAAATGGTTGCAGGTGGCATACACAGCATCCATATCCTTTATTTACCTTTAGGTGACCATGGTATTAACCATGCACAAATAACCAGGGAACACTAGCAGATAGTCCTGTCTCCAATAAAAGTATCTGTGTCATGGCAATGTGATTTTGCTTGGTACAGATTTTAAGAAGGAATTGCAGATTACAGGTAGGTAAGTAGGTCAATAGTCATTTAAATAACCCTTTGTACTGACTAAAAAAAAGCTTCAGAAACTGATGTCATTAAGCACACTGACAAAGTGTCAGTCCTCTTGATGAAGAGGGTAACCTTAAGAAACTTCACATGTTGTCTCCGTTTAGGGCTCAGGGCAACCCCCACGGAGCAGAATTAGTTTCACCCCTCTTCCCCCTCCCCTCTTCCCTCCCAGGGGAGGAAGAAAGGCCTCACACAAAGTTGGAAAATTAAGATCACAACTTTTAACAGGGAGTAACAAAAGGGATATCAGAGGAAGGGAAATATACAGAGGTAACAAGGGAAGGTATATATACAAATATATACAACACCGATCCTCGGATGTTGTTGGATTTCTCCCGAGCCACGTGGAGTTGTAGCAGCCACAGAGCCGTCCGGAGCCAGCAGCAAATTCCAGTGAGGAGGGGGCAAGTGGAATTTCCTGTGTCCTTTATATAGAGTGTGGCAGGAAGGGGAATGGAATAGCCACTCCACCTGTCCCTCCCCTTCCCCAAACCTTAAACCACAACACATGTGTACATTCAGAGCAGTGTGGATACTTCAGAAAATCACTGTGGAAGTGATGAGGAGTAACACTGGTGTAAATTCACATCATTAATTTTAGGCTGTTTTAAATATCTAACTTGAAACCTCACATGCACAAAACACACACATCCTCTGCTTCTCAGAGAGAGACACCTACATTTTTTCATTGACTGACAGAAGACATGAGCTTCCCATGTTTGGTCTTTTGAATGACACTGACATTCGAGACCAACATAACTGGGATAAATATTTTTTGTACTTATTGCCTCATTGCTTTCTTTTTCTTTCTTTCTGTGTGTGAATCAAAAGGTTAATCTTTTAACTAACTACTGTGTAAATTCAACTAGGAATCTGCTCTTCCTCTCTGTTACATCATCATCAGTAATAAATATTCTGCAGCTGGAATTCACCTGACAGGTTTGCTGGTGATATATGAGCCAGAGTGAAATTCTGCACAATCTTTCAGAGCTGTCTTGGTTTTACAGTGCTAACAATACAAAACATTTGCTTTAGTCAGTAAAGTAAGCAGATATACATCAAATGCATATGGGCATTAGATCAGTTGGATGAGAATATGGTATTTTTCATAATAATTTTCCAAGTTGTATACTGTACTTTAAAGCTCTGAATGTGGTGACACAGCTAGTTTGACAGCATCCCCACTCTAAGCCTTTTAACATCACTGCAGGGTACATTAACACACCCAGCTTTGCCATAAAGGAGAGCATCGCATTCAAACCCTGAAGTAATAAACTAAGTGCTCCAACAAAGATTGCCAGCAGCTAACCACCCACCCTCTGCCTGGAGTAAGAACTTCTAGATGCTGAACTTCAACCCACCTTCTCCTTAATTAAGAAAGAAATATATTACAGACAAGGGACAGTTTTACATACTAATGGTGCTCTTGAAATTATATTTAGAGTACAAATTTGACATTGTAACCATGTGATACACAGAAAAAGAAAACAAGCATTACAGAATTTCAGAAACATTCTATAGTTCAGCATATTTTGTCATGACTGGTATGTAACATGTCATGTTTTAAATTAATTTTCTCAGCCTTTTTCCAGATTTATTTTTCAGACTGAAGAGTAGATGTTTGTTCCTGCCTGACATAAGTAGATGTTCATGTATGTACTTATGCATGGTAGTTTTGTTGGCATCAATTTGCTTAGAAAAAACATTAGCCTTGTATGCATTTGCAACTTAATTATGTTTTGAATGTAATAATTCACTGAAAAACATAATTCCAGTCAATATATTTTCAAGAATTCATCAAAAGCACAAGTCCTTTAGGTGTCTATCCTCTAAACATTTAGTTCATACTTGTTTATGGATGACGATGTAGGATTCACATAAAGCAAAATAAACTTTGCAGCAATGCATTTTCATAATAAAAAATTATTTAGTGTGAATTTTATTTCAGAGAGGACTG
This sequence comes from Brachypteracias leptosomus, assembly GCA_013401335.1. NCBI lineage: Eukaryota > Metazoa > Chordata > Aves > Coraciiformes > Brachypteraciidae > Brachypteracias > Brachypteracias leptosomus. The sequence continues at coordinate 40,332 of VYZX01015390.1, forward strand.
AATCTTTATATATGTTTTAAATAACATGATCTGTTTACAGGGTGCCAAGAATATATCCATTGGAATCAGTCCTGTTACTAGAATTAATGCACTGCTGGTGAAATAAGAACTATGGTGATTACGCAGAGCTGTAGTGAAGAACCACAGAGTATAGTACTTTTGTGCTGTCACTGCTTAAACCCTGCTTGATTCTGAATACAGAAAGAACACTCACCCATTTAGGTCAATATATCTGGGGAAATGTGCAATACTAACTAAAGCCTTTGTAGTCTCTTACATCGAAACACTGGGTCTTTGTAGACACCGGCAAATTAGCTATTTTCTTTCCCAAAATCTGAGACACCTGGGCTGTAC
>VYZX01015391.1:3075-25725 GCA_013401335.1 Brachypteracias leptosomus
GTAACTTTTCTTGGAGAATCCTTGCTCTAATTTTAATTGTTAAGTCTTTGAGACTCTGCCTGCCCATCTCCAGGTGAAGAAGTAACAGGCAGACAAAATTTGGCCTCAGTTTTGTAATCTAAAATAGGGTAAGGAACAATATTTAATTTATCTTTTTAGAAAGACTCCTGTGAAGCATAAACTCAGGGAACAATATCTAGGATGTAAATATTTTTATTTAAAAATAAAATTGGGGAAAGTGGAGCAGAGCTACTGAAAATAAAATAAAAAAAGATTTGCCACAGAAAAACTGCATGTGTTCTCTTCCTGCCAACAGNGAGTTTTAAGCTATGTGATTTCTTCATGTTATGGTAATTAGAAGTTCTTTGATTTCATGATTCTACTAACAATGTTCAAGAAGTCTTTCAGCAGACTCACATTCAGGGTTTTTTTGGGAGCCAAAGGCCAGTACTTCAGTGATCATTGTGGCTTAACTCTTCTCAACTATGCAGATTTGGCTCCTCTTTATTCTTGCTGTTAGTTATGCTCAAAGCACATCTACTTACTTGTAGATCTACTACCAAGAAGTAGATAAGGAACAACGTAGCAATAACTGGTATGGAGATACCTGAGGGTTTTGTGATCCTGCTTTCATAGTTTTGCTTTGTTTGTTGACATAAGAGCATTGTAATGTCATTATATTTCTTATTTTAACCTTTCTTAGGAAATGTCTCACTTTGCTTACATTCCTTTTTTAGCAAGAACTCTGGAGTTGTTTGGGTTGATGCATGGGTAGGATTTAATAACAAAAGGATGTGATTTATGTTTGCTGCTCAGAGCCATAATATTTTCAAACAGCAGCAGCATTGAAATGACAAGTAATGTACAATTTAGTCTTGTCAAACAGTGTGGGTGTGTTTGGAGTTGACAAGGCATAAACTGTGAAGTGGTTTCCCTTTAACCAATATCACACCAAGGTGCACTGATAGAACATGAAGGGATATTATAGCCTTTCATTAATTGCAACTGCAAGAACTATTTAGAACTATTTAGAAGTTAATTCTGCTTTTCTGGTCCAAAGTACACTGGCTTACTTCAATGTCTAGAGAGTTTGGACAAAACTTTTTTGGACAAAAAGTTACAAAGAAAAAAAAAATTTAGCAATTGTATGCTTAAGTATTGTTACAGCCATAATTGTCATTGTATTAGTATCCAGCATGTGGAACAGAAAATCAATTAATTCAAAATACTTCTAGGTTGAGACTGTCAGAAAAGCCATAGGAAATTTGGAACTTATAAAATACATATGCTTTCACATTTTATAAAGGCAAAACCCCTAGATATAGTAATGTGAAGATGATTAAAGGTGAATTCTTTACTGAGGATTAAATTAATAAATCTTTATTCTGGAAAAATGGATAAAATATAAGAGATGTGATTAGACTAAAAGCACTGGATCTTGATATTTGCCAAGTGCTGTATGTTCTCAAAGTTACTGATATAATTAATATAACACTTAATTGCATCATTTTGAACATTGTGCTTTCATATTGCTCACTTGCTAGTGCACGTATGTTATGTGGGATTTTAGTAGGTGTTGTGGGACACTGCACACCCTCAGCAGTAAAAATGATGAGCTAGACAATCAAAAATAGAGAAAAGGAGAAATTTTTAAGCTCATATTGAGGCCTGAGTCTGCAGCTTAAATGACTACACAGGGTCCACCATGATGGACATGGTGTCATGGCCCTTCTTTTGGGTCAAGCCTCTTTAACCAGGTACAAATAGACTCTGCAAGCAAAACATATAACACTTAAAAATGATCTATCAAAACACAGATTAATATAAGATTACCTGTTTGAGTTGAGTTCTGATGCACAGCTGCAACTGGGAAAAAAAAAAAGGAAAAATGAGTAATTTCCTTTTCCTACATTGAGATATTGGTTACCTTTGGTAAGGCTTTCCTAGGAACAAGGTTTTTTCCTCTAGGCTTCCATAAATAATATAAACCTGCAGCTCTTCCTTTGCATCCTTAATAACTTACGTGAATTTAATGTAAAGCTATCTTTGAAATCATAACTAGCTGTGTAATATTTTGGAGAAAACAGTTCAATTATTTCTCCAGTCTGATGCAGTAGTAAGTGTGGGTAATTTACACACATATGCTGTGGGAAATATTTTCAATTTACAACTATTTTTTAAAGCAAGCTGTGTATGTTATTTACTATGGAAATTAAAAAGGGAATTAAACATCTAAGATTCATCAAAATATAAACTATTAACAAACAAGTAAATATTTGGCTAAGGAAATTGTCTCTTGCGTGTACTATATGCATTGGAATAGAGCAATTAAGGTCTGTACATTTTATAACTTTTATTACTGATAAAGAATAGTAGGAGGTGGTAAAAATAATTAGGAAAATAATAACCAATTTTGAGTATTTATCCTTAAGTTCTTTTACCACAGAGCACGTTTCAACCTCAGCTCCCAAGCTTAATGGCCAAGCATACTGGTTTTAATCACAAATCAAATTCTGACTTATTAAAGTTCTTCCAGTTTTACACAGTAACCTTTAATCATTAAAATTTAGTTCACTGCTTTCTGTGAAGGAAAGTTTGCTTTCAGTACATAATCAGCATTTGCAGGATGTGAATATGTAGAAATTCTTTTCTTTTACAGAAATGTGTCTTAGCAACCATGTCCTCTCGATTCCTTTGGGTACACATGGGAAAGAAATTAAAGTTTCTTTTCTAATTAACATAATGCAGTTAGTCCAGATTGACGAAGGGGTGGCTGTACATCTGTGACTGAGGGAATAAACCAAATATGTCAATTTGGAGAAAAAAGTAAACATTCCATGTTCAGCACAGAATCTCAGATTAATTGTCAGCACAATAATTATGTGACTGTAATTAATGTTTAGGCTCTGAAGTCACTTAAGTAACAAGAATGCCCAAATACAAATCTGTAGCGTTGTCAACATTTATACAAGTGCAGGGATTTTCAGGGTGCTGTTACATATAATTAAGTCAGCAAGCTGCCTGCTTATCAGCTAAATAAAATGATTAATGGTTATGACCCTGGTAAATTTTTTGACAGTCGTTTCTTGTGAGTGTAACAAGGCTGGTTTATGGAATGGTGGATTTTGATTGCATGTTGCCTTGTCAGTTGTGTCTTTGCTTTCACCTTCCTATCCAGGCATCTTCTCCAGCTCTGGTTTACAACTAGAAAGGCAGTTGTTAAAATTTTCATCATTAGACTTCTTCTTATTGCAATTCTTTTGTGCAGACTGAACTATGGAATATGTGTTTCAGTGCAAGCTCTGTAATTTTTAATATGATGTTTACTTCGGTTTCAATTTCTACATGGAGCTGCAGTTGAAGAGCTCACAGAATGTCAGCCCCAAGTATTATTTCCACTCATTTTTAAAGAGTATCAAAGACTGAAATAATTTCTGTTGAAATAGTTTTTAAGACTGGGGCAGAGGATATATATTTAATCTGTTCATAAATCACATCCTGTTAATGGTGGTGGTGGTGGAAGAAGCAAAAAGCAAGTAGGCAGATAGAGATGACACTTTGTAGGAGCACAGCTGAGGAGCATAACAGAAGGGTGCTCAGCTGAAAGGCATTTCTGAAGAAGAGTAAGGCAGACTGAAAGAAATGAAGGAGACTGAATCATGAGGGGACACTTATATAACTCAAGAGGAATATGGAGTATTTTTTGTGGTGGTGTGAGTCCAGCAAACAAGGAATAAAAGTTTGGAAGAGCAGAGATCTTGAGAGAAAAAAAATTAGCTGAATACTAGATTCTGTTTGAAACACAGCTTGCATTTATCTTTAGAGATGGCAAGATTGGTTTTTTTTTTAATTAGTGTTATGAAGATGAAAGCTGAAGACTCAGAAATATGAAAATGTGAAATAAATTACACTAATTGTATCTTAGTTTTTCTTTCAGAGAGTGTCTTTAGTCCACATGCCAACCACAATTAGGTCCTCTAGAATCCAAGGACTTGCTTTTGAGGACACTTAACTTTGATCAGCTTGTAGCCAAGTGCTTTACTGGGTGTAATTGACTTTTAACTGGTGTGGAAATTCACCCTCACTTTGCAGTTCTCAAAGGCAGCCCAGACAGTGCAGAAAATTGTAATGTGCTTGAAATCACATGCATTTACTTCAGTGGCTGCAACACAATGTATGGCTGATCAGTCAATGTGCTTTGCAGCGCAGAAGGATGCCAGGTTACATTTAACTTTGTGTCCAAATTGTGATGATACTCAAATGTCAATTTTTACTCTGAAATTTGGCCTTAGTTTAGCAGTACTGGTTTATATTTTCAAATTCTGATAGTTGTTTACCTTTAAGTAGTCACTACCTTTTATACAGTTTCACAGTCATTTTCCAAGAATGGAAAGAATATACAAATATATCATTCATATTTGTTAGGAGAAAAATGATGCTGTGTCTATTGCTCTCTTTCAGTTATGGTTCAATTGAATTAAGAGGATCAGCTGAAATGAAGATAGTTCTAACAATTGTAAATACATAATCTTTCACACTAACAAGAAAATTGGGTAGCAATGTCATAGTCAAACAGCAGAGACATAAATACATGACTAGATGCATGTCAACTGTTAGGTATGGGTCAGTAAAGCAAATTAAGACAAATGTAGTTCAGTTGTCTTAGCTTTCTCCTGCAGTTCTGCCACCCATGTGTTGTCTCTGTTTTATTATGGTGAAGAATTACAGCACTTCTGCAAATTTCTCCTGTATATCTAGACATGTTTTTCATGGCCTTTTCTGTCTTTCTGACCTTCCCTCCTGGATATGTATATTCTCTGAAATGCTTTTGAAATTGCAAGGTACTAAGCCACCACCTGTAGTTTCCTTGTACTGTCACTTACTGTACTCCATTATAGTCTGGTACAAATAGTTAATATAAGGGAAATATAGACTAAAATTGTGATTTTGCATGAGATGTTTGTATGGTTTGATGTGGTAGAGCTGGTTCAGGGAACTGTCAGTCATGAGATGCAGCTGCTGCATGCAGAATCTCTCTTCCTAGACCTAATTGCAAGCTTCTCCAGTGGTCTCCTGTGGTCCAGTACTTGTGTGTGCTGTTATAAGGCTCAACATGGGGGATTTGGTTTTCCATGAATCAGCATCATGTGTTTTGTGGAGACCAAAGAGAACTAATATCCTGTGCATCTCTTCTTCCCAACCTAGTTCTTGCTGTTTGAAATTCTTTCCCTCTTAGCCCATGGTTTTGTTGTTCTCCCCCACTATAAGTGGATTGAAAGATGTTCTTGTTTACAAGTTGTTGCTGTATATGTCTTATCCATAAATCTAACACTGAATTTGGATTATTGACCTTTGTCTTAGCATTCGAAATTTGATATAGTGGCAGATGTTGCATTGGTTTGTACACTGGTAGTGCTTTGGGTAGGGTGGGGATTTTTTTTGTTTGTGTGTTTTTAAAATTTATTTTATTTTATTTTTAATGCCTAGGACATTCTCTGCACTTCCAGAATGACCTTTTCTGACACTTGAGGCCTTGTGCTGGTCCCTGTAGGAAAGGGTACTTAAAGTAGGAGCCACAGTTACCTGTCTTGCCAAAGACTTAACGTTCCTGAGATGTCCTCTGAAGGAGTCCATGTGGAGGCAAAGATGCCCAGATGCTGCTGGGACTGCTGCCATCACAGCTAGGAAGAAGGTTTGCAGGTCCACTCTGAATTTCACTGAATGCAGCACTAGAAGCACAACTTCTGAGGGGGTAAGAAAAAGCACAAGTATTAATAAGAAGAAATTATATTTGTATTCTTTCCTTTCAGTTTCTATACTGTGTTTCTTTAGATGTTATTCAAATATTTGCATGACAGCAATAGATAACATTAAACTAGAATTAGGTAAGATTTTATTGCCTCCAAAAGAGGTCAGTTACTGATGAAGAAACAGAGAAATTTCATCTGTGAGCCATCCCAAACAATTCTTTCATTCATGTTTAAGAACCTGACTCATTTCTCCTTGCGTTTCAGATCTGAACTGTGAACTGAAATGTGTCTCTGTAGATATTAAACAATAACAATGAACACTATAAATAATTGACTTGGTAAGTCCAACGGATTTGTTCATGGATGCAAGGACATGACAGTTCAGATAGGCTATATGAACACCCTTAGCTGGTTGAACTAACTTCATAATATTGCCAGGAATAACTGGAAATGCTCTGTCATTTCCAGAGGAATGCTCCATTCCTCATTGCACAAACAATTGTACAAATGCATTTAATCTTTTATTCACATGGTGGCTGGTTGTGAAGTGCTCCTCAGGTCTCTTTCAGACTCCTAAGAAACTGTTTAGAACATTCCACTCTGTCATTTACATGTCACTTTTACTCTGCGTTACTCTAAATATATTATCTTTTGGGGTTTTCTTTCTTTTTTTTTTCACCCCAACACGATTCCTTACAAGATGTTTCTAGCTCCCTGTCATTTACCCACAATGCAACAAGTCCATATAAAGATGGTGCTAAATTTCCACCCATTAATATACACAGATTGATATTGCTTCTCAGAAAGATGCTCACCATCCTAATTACCTAATTTTCTACCAAATAAAATTGTGGATATACAAAAAATAGACCAGATAAACAGTAATAAAAATGCTGAGATATACCTAGAAGAGAGTTTGTCAAACTTTTTTCTTGTTAAGTTTTATATTGTATGGCAGGAATATACAGTGAATTAAGAAATGTTTTTCTGAAAACTGTATAGATAAATAAGCCTAGCAGGATTTTTTCTCACTTTTTTTTGCACATCCACAGGGCTATGTATTATTATATTATCTTTTCTACTTTTAACAGGCTATTCAATCAACAGTTCACAACTGCACAGCACAAAATTTTGCAAAGATATTAATAAATTAGCACTAATTATTTAAGGCTATTATTCACTGACTTCCAAGTAACATACATGATCACACCTAGTTGAAATTTTTTATTAATAAATACAATTTGGAACCAGCAAGGACTGGGACAGAGGTTGACGCTGGTCACCCAGTACAAAAACAACGTGAGGACCAAATTGTTCTTCGCCCTCCACCTGTGTTTGTCCTCAGGGGAAAATAATCGAGTAATTAACTAGTGCTTGCACTGCAGCCAATCTGCTGACAGAGGTGATCAAAGCCAGGTGAAATGCAGGACCTGCATAACCAGAAAGAAGCTAAAACACATAAACCCCATAGAATTGACACAAATAAGCTTACATACTACTTCAGGTGGAATTTTGGGGGTCTCTCCGTGGCTCTAGGGAAATGTCTGCGCCGGGCTCGGCCGCGGCCTCCGCTGTGGGGCGGGCGGGCGGGAACCGGCCGGAGCCGTGGCCCCTCTGAGCCCGCCTGAAGTCCTCCCGCTGCCGAAGCCCTCCCGCTGCCGAAGCCTCGTCTCCTGCGCCCCTTAAAAGCCTTTAAGGGGCAGCCCAGCCATGGAGGTGACGCTTGCATGTCCACCCTGAGGTTTCTGGTTGCTTTGGACGTGAGGGAGCAAGAACAGACCCTCAGGCAGACAACAGCCCCGGGGGAGCCGTGTGCCAAAGCCCTGAGGGCCCCGCTCCCCTGAGGGACCCGCTCCTCAGGGTCACGAGCGCCAGCAGCCCCGCAGGAGGAGAGACCTCAACACAAGCAGGGTAAGTCCTGGCGGCTTCTTCCTTGGATTTGCCAAATATTGCACTTTTCTCTGCGTTTTCTACTGTGAGAACACTCACAGCGTTTACTACAGCTAGTACGGGGGGAGCAAGGGGCGCCTTGGACTCTGCTCCCTGTTGTCTTCCCTCAGCTTCTGGATCATGGTGCTTCCAGCAGGTTGATCAGAACCAAAGGACAGCGAGATAAAAAGTGATAAAAAAGTGGAGTTTGCCTTTGTGTTGGCACCTCATGGCCCTTCCAAACTGGGAAGGGAACACGAGGTTTTCCTTTTCTAAAAAAAGTAAGAAGTGCTTAAGAGGAAATACAAAATAAAACTTTGAATAAAAAAATCTCCAGATGGTCATTAAATATGTTAAATGGCAGTCTGCTTGCAGCCCACCAGGCACCAATTTTATTATTCTAATAACATCTTAAAATGAAAAAGATAAAGTCTTATAAAAAGAGGCTGTTAACTTTGATGGCGCTTAATCCAGATAACTTTTAGAATACCCATTAATGTGCAGAGATACAAAACATCTATTCAGCAACAAAAATAGTTCTCTCCTGGAAGGCCCTCATGCAGATACTTCCACTGTTTCTGTTTTCTTGTTTGCAGGTGCTTAAAAACAGAACTCTTCAAAGAAAAACTTAAGCACTGTTTTAAAACACAGCAGTGATATAGAGAAAAATCAAAATTGAAGATGCAGAAGAGTAGGAGAACATGGAAAGGTAATTCAATTTGGTTTGCATATTACTGTTTACATGTTACTAATATTTGATACATATCCCAGATACATAATATTTGATAATGCAATGAAGTAAATCCTTAGCTAATCTGACTTATTTGTACACTGATTTACAGAAGCATTCAGTTTATATGTAGTGGCTTGGGATTTCTGTGTTAATTTTGGGGCACTTATGTATATATTTCAGTTTGATGTTATATAAACAAGTATCAGGATTGCTTTGGGTTTTCAGAAATGGAAAACTGAATGCTGTGATCTCTGTCCATTTGCTTTACTTGAGGGATCTGGATGTGAAAAGTCTGAGATCATGGAAAAGAAAACCTCCTTTTCTAGAAGGCCCCAAATATTTACAGTGTTGCTTGTTCTCCGTAGAGCAGTTTTAGGATATTCAGTTTATAGGGAATTCTAATTCCAATGCTGAAGCAATAGAACTTTCCAGATTTAGATATTTAATATGATCTTTATATTAAGAATGCTGTGTCATTTTACAGCGCATCCAAAGAAGTTTTGCTCCTTTTTTGATTTCACATGGGAGATATGATTGTAATTTTTTCATGCAGTCTTTACAACCAATTTATATTTTTCTATATTTATAGAATTATGTAGTTCTAAAATGGTGAGAATAGCATTTAATACCTCAGTGGCCTTCATGGGATTAGACAATGAATTTGCACGTGTCTGCCTCTTCCCAGATTTACTGGCACAGCTGCAAGTCAATTTATAATGTGCAGTAGTTACCTATGGAGGTACCAAGGCCCAAAACATTCAATAATGTTCATCATGACAAACCCAAAGCTGCTGAAGATAATCTTTGATTTATTGTGTACATGTGTATCAAATTCTATTAATACAAATTAGGAAAATTATTGAATACTATTTTTGAAACAAACGTGATGAATTATTTTCAATGTTTATTCCAGTCCAGGGTCCACATTCTTTATTTTCTATCCTTGTTTTATTCATCTCACACCACCCAACTGGGTAAGCTCCTCAGTCTAAGTGAGCATCATACAGTTATTAATTTTAATTAATTCCTTTGTTTTTCACTGATTTTCAAAACTGTGTCAGCACAACAAAGAAAAATGATGACAAAATTAACAATTTCATTTAAAAGTGGAAAGACAATAATTATATCCCTTATGCAAAATAGCCTTAAAGTACTAAGTAAAGAAATCACTTGTGTTCTATGAACTAGAGGAATAAAATCTTATTACAAGCTAATTCTTCTGAACAGCAATTTCCGAGTGCAAGGGATTGAAATATACTGCTTATATTAAGGATAATGCAGAAAAATCTTTTCAAAGTGAAGGTAGGTCTTTTTATGCCTGCAGAATTTTCCTTAGTGGAATCCTGTGAAATGAAGGGAACAATTTAAAAGGTATCTATCTCTGCCTGTTTAGAAATAGGCTATAATTCCTTCTTTCCCCCACTTCTGCTCCTCCCCGTCCCCCTTGCCAGAGTCATTAATGTTAAAACTTGAACATCTTTAGTTACTGTGTGTCTGGAAAGTGAACCTGGATCAGTAAGAATGCAATTTATTAACTAACTGAAGCTAATAACAGAAATTTCCTTCTGAAGGTTAAATAAACCAAAGATAGTGGTAATAGGTTAAGGTCAAGAAGATGCTCAGGTTTAGATTTTTATTTTTCCTGGTGGAGACCAGCTAAACATTACAGGATATGAATTCTCTTCTGGGGGAAGAGGCAAATGTATTGCTAAAGCATTCTAAAAGCATAAGTGGCTCATGAATGGTATAGGGACTTGAATTCACAAATATTTTGTCAACTGGATTAATGAGCATGAGAACTTCACACATTCCACAGTTTTACACACATAGTTTTATTTGTTTGTTTTGAGATGTTTCTAGACCAAAGGGTGTAAAAAATGGCTTGAAAAATAAAATAGCCAGAAATGTTTCATTCCACTCAGAAATATCACATTTCTCAAAATACAGCAGCTTTCACGCTGAGAACATTCTCAGAAAGTATTGATTTTTTTTTCTTTTTTTTTTTTGAGGAAGCAACTGAGTACCTTGGAAAAAGTATGTAAGAGTGGGTATTTGAACATATGTACACGTGTATGGTAGCTGGCTTCAGGAGTAGATTTAAAATGGAGCAGCAGATGCCTTTATGGCTCATCTGGATTAATGCCAAGACTTGTGAAAAAAACTCTATATTCCTGTGAATGTATTTTATATAAAAAAATGATTGAAAGTGACTGCAAAGCTAAAGTCAACTGGTGTGAATCTGGAAAAAATTTACCCTTAGCCTCTAAACATAGGTAAATGCATTTGCCTCTAAACAGGTAAATGCATTTACCACCTTCTCTGAATACATGACAATAACAGAACAAGCAGTCTCATTACTTATTAAGAGTTCAAGCAGTGACTGTAATCTTTGGTCTTTCTGTTCAGTGAAAAAAAAGTAGATTTTTCCTGCTTAGACTTCTCTTTTTCTCTCACTGATAAAATCATTTTCTTTCTGCACATGATTCCCTGTATCACAAGTGGGAGAAATATATGAAATATTTTAAAGATCATCTTTTCGTATGTTTCTAGCCATTATTGTCTGGAGATTATTTGCTCTCAGAAAACTGAGAATAAAAAATAGAAGACTTTTTAAGAAAAAAAAGAAGCGTGGAGTGCCTTTGCAATATATTTGTAATCTTTGGATTCCCAGACCTTAGAGCAGAAGGTGTCAAATTTCATCTTTCAAACGAGTTAAATAAGCTGATACTGTTCCCTATACATGAGAAAAAACAGCTTTCTGTCGAGGGACATCTGTACTGCATGTTTATGGAATGATACAGGAGATTGGGAAGTGTTAATTGAATTTCATAGGGCTTTTTCTCTTCTCCTCCTGAAGATTAAAAAAAGCCCCAGGGTGTCTCCAAAAGTCTTCGTCAGACAGGGTGATTTTTCTGAGTTCCTACTGCACAAAGTTATTGAGGGTATGCTTACTTATTGTGGCACACAAATATGGTTAAATCCTTTCCTATAAATGTGGAAATACATCTTAGCTATCAATGAACTCCCAAAAGGTTTGCTGGGCTCGTAGGAGCTTGCAAGACACAATTTGCAGTTTGAGAAATGCTGGGGAAAAGCGCAAATCACAAAAAACGGAGTAAATCAGGTGGTCTCTTCACCTTTTGAATATGTCAGCCTGTGAGAGAAGATTATCAGAGCATGGGCAGAGAAATTTGCCTGTCACTTCTGCCTGTGGATTGAAGCACAGAGGGGTTTGTGGCTGGTTTGCTGCTGCTGACCAGGAGTGTTTGTTGAATTGTGGCAACCTAAAATCACATCCATTCCCAGGAAGAACGAGGGCAGCAGCGGATGCAGGATGGATCTTGGGATTCCTGTGAAGCAGGAAGTAATTTTCCATAATGATACCTAAACAGCATGGTTGGGGTTTCTTTTGGAATCCTTAATGATAATCTGAGGTTTCCCTTCTATTTCCTTTATTTACGTAAATGTGGACACACACAGTTGTCAGATTTGTAGGAGATTAATAGAACTGAGGTCTCTGGACAAAGGCCAGGCTGTGGATACAGCATTAGAGATCATATGTAGGATGTCATTATGAAACACATATATATGATTTTTTATTAAAGTTAATAAAAACATGAGGGAAGCTCTATACAGCACTGGACTGTATTGCAGTGTCCAGTAGAGTGCAGGAATGGACGTGGGCTAGTAAAGAAAATCAAAGGTTGGAGAGAAATACTGGAAAAATAATCCAGCAGAATTCATCTTGGAGAATTGCTTTCTTCGTCCTTTACAAAGTAGAATAAATGTGGTTTATTGGCTCTGAGTGGCAAGGTTTTTGTGGTGGAAAGGCTACAGGGGTGTCTTCTGTGAGAAGCTGCCAGGAGCTTCCCCTGTGTCCAACAGAGCCGATGCCAGCCCGCTCCAATAGTGACCTGGTCAAGGCTGAGCCAGTTGGTGATGGTTGTAGCACCTCTGATAATATATTTAAGAAGGTTGTCCTTCAGAAAAGTTGCTGTGCAACAGCAATTGCAGCCAGGGAAGAGGAGTGAGAATATGTGGCACAACTCTGCAGACACCAAGGTCGGAGAAGGAGGGGGAGAAGAGCCTCCAGGCACTAGAGCAGAGATTCCCCTGCAGCCCATGGTGAAGACGTTGTTCTCCTGCAGCCCATGGAGGTTAACCACGGAGCAGTTACCCACCTGCAGCCCATGGAGGACCCCATGCCAGAGCAGGTGGATACCCAAAGGAGGCTGCAAACCCATGGGAAGCCCATGCTGGAGCAGGCTCCTGGCAGGACCTGAGACTCTGTGGAGAGAGGAGCCCATGCTGGAGTGGGTTTGCTGCCAGGACTTGTGATGGAGCAGCTTTGGTGAGCATCTGGCATCCAGGCAGGGTCAGCCCACCACACTTACGAGGACATTTTTCATTGTTTTTTCTCTGATTTTCAAGAGGGACTTTTGAACTAGAAGTAGAAACTAATGTGATACTGAAGAGCATGATTCTGAAACACAGCACAGCAGTTCTTAAAACTTTATTGTTCTAAAAGTTTAGATTTATTAGTTGAGAGGTCTGTTGTTCTTAAAAATAATACTGAGACTAAAATGTAGAGAGAACTGCATAGTTGCATGCTTTGACAAAATGTTAAATGGTTTAGTAGTTTTAATTACATTCATGATTGCAGATATTGTTTTTGTTATAAAATTCTCTAACAATTGAAAATTCAAATGATTTGATATATAATTAAAATGCAGGAGTACCAAATTGCAACTTTGATATCATCTAGTAGTACCTAAAAACTTATAAAATATTAAATAGATGTCCTTAAAGCACATTCTAATTTCTGCCACTTTCATGTTCAGCTTCATTGCAAGTACAATCTTTTGTATTTATTGGTATTGGGGGAAGGTAGTGTCAGGTCACAGCCTTGGGGTGACAGAAGATGAAGGCAGACATAAAGTTAGCATATGAGTTTGAAGGTTTTCTTTGGTTTTCAATCATTATACACTTGATTTTCATATTCAAGTAGGAAATGGCATACAGCTTTTTTTTTTTTAATTCACTGGGGCTTAGGTGAAGCTTAATTTATTTCAGCAGCTGAAAGTTGTTTTATTCAAGTTTCATCGTTTTCAAATAACAAAATCTAGCAGCAGTCCCATATTAGAACGGGAATCTAAGTGTCTTGTAGCTTAACTTTAAGGGTTCTGTAACAGTAATCACCCCTAAAAGGGAGCAAATTTTGCTTATGTAAACTAGTTGTATGTTGAGATTGAAATAGAAAAGTCACAGCAGGATGTGGTTTCAAGCCATAAGAGTATTACAGTAAAGCAAACTATACCTTCATACCCTCCACTGTCACTGAGTGTCTCTACCTTCTTAGCCCTTTGAAAGGGAGGCCAGAACTTGTGATTTATGTTTAAATCAATTTTATGAGGCATAATTCAAAGTCTACCAAGGCTAATGCATTGGTAATTATCAAAACTCTGATCCTACCAGGGGAGCCAGCCAAGCCAGGCTGCCCCTCCTGTGACACTCAGAGGGAGGCTTCCAATACACTGCTCTCTGGTCATGATAACTCTCCCATTGTTGTTAAATTGAATTAGTCCTTCAATTATGGAGGAAACAGGTGTAGATAAATGTTTGATACTCTGCCTCCAACAGAGAAAAAACAGAAATATCCCATAATACCACTGAGTCCACAATCCTGGTTGTAGGATAAGATGCCATCTTGATGCCTCTGGGCTGAATTATGTCCTGTTGCATGAGACTAAATGAATCTTTTCCTAAGCAGTCTTATTTCAGATATTGCTGTTGGTCAATTATGCAGCCCCTCTTAAAATTCTGAGCTCAGCTGTTGTGCTGCATAAGTGATTATTTCCTATTGGGTATTACATGTCTACTAACTATAAATCTCAGTGAGTAACCACTTGTTTTTCTATTCTGACAGATGTTCCCAGGGAATGCTTGTTAAGGGAAGAAGAACTTCTGTCTGCATCTGGTGGAGTCAGCCTCAAAGTAGATGAAATGCTAAATGACACTGGCCAGAGATGATGCTTCCTGGTGCTCCCAGGTAATCTTTCCCTTTGTAATGGCAGAGGCTTGGGAAAGCTCTATTGGAATCTACTGTGCTCACAATCCATAAGGATTCTAGAGTGTGTTTACTGCAGATCACATTAATTTAAAAGTGTGTTGTGTTGTTCATTTCTTCAGTAACTATAAAGGAAAAAATAATAGTTCCTCATAAAGTGAGCTTGCCAGTGGCTAAGGTAAAATACTTGATATGATAATGAAACGTGCAAGATTCTGTCAATCTTTATCCTCCCCCTTATAGGTTTATTACCGTTGAGAAGAAAAAACATAGGATGTAGAACACATTTCCACTCTAATCTGAATAATTTTAATATCTTAATCTAGACCTTATTATTTCTCCTCCCCTTCTGATGGATATACCTTCTATATACTGGTGGCTCAGTGTCCCCCTTCAGTTTCTCACAGGACTGTAATTTTCATTAAGCAAAGGGTATGTGAAAGAATAGTAGTGATTTAAAAAACCCAGTAATTTTAGATGGGCACCTGTCAGCTTAGAACTGTTCTCACGTGAGGTTTCAGGCAAAGCCACTCTTCTGAGAATATGTGAGAAAGAATAAAACAATGGCAATTACTTATCTATAAGAATTTATAGATGATGGGGACATAGGGTGTGTTGAAGAAATAGTGCATTTCACCAATAATTCTACAGCTCTCTGCCAACTTGCTTTTTCAGTTTTCTTTTGGTCAAGGCTGGAAAAGAGCTCCTTCAAGAAAAGCACAGCCTTCTGCTCCTAGCTGACTGCCTGGTGCAGAGCTGGCTGACTAGAAAAAGCACTTCTTTTGTGTTACTACTTCTTGCACTTAAAAGAACAACCACAACCAAAAACCCCTGGTGGTTGCTACCCATTCCCTAGTACCAGACAGTTCATAAAACACTTCACGTGCCCCAGGCCTGGCTGCTGGGTGGTCGTTACTCATTTGGATGATCAGGCAGTGGCCAGAGTGTTTTACCTGCTGGTGTTTGTGTGCCCCCACACCATTACACCTTCTTGTTGTTTACTTAGACTAGAAGCAAGGGAAAAGGCCGCTCACCCTGGAGCAGAAACCATTTTATTTAGAGTTAGCTTTGCAGTCCCAGCAGCATGTACAACCACACACAGTTCTGCAGGAGCAATAACTGTGCCATGGTTTTGTATCCACTGGCAGAGCACAGCGTTTGTTTTCACTACCTCGAGCTGAGGGATGCACTGGGGAACCCCATTTGTGGTGCAGGTGCTGGGAGGGGAGGCAAGGCCAGCAGTGCTTTGGTTTGAAAAACCCAGGGAAAGGACCTCAAGGTAGACTTGGCCTTACCTGATCTTTCATGGCAGAGAGTGAGGGTGTATCAGTCATAAAGGATCCCTAAGGAAGGTGGGACTTCTTAGTATCTGTGGGGTTTTCTGGACAGTATCCATCATGTGCAGCATACACACAGCTAAGTCAGCCCTGGCCTGCTCTGGAATTTCCTGGCTTTGTGCTATTTTTTTCATACCTAATGTTCTTACTCAATTTAGCCTGGATTTTTTTTCTTTCTTTTTATTTTTTTGGGGGGTTTGTTTGTTTCTCCCTACTGTTCCTTCAGGTCTCAAGCACTGGATCTCTGCCAGGCTAACGAAGCTGGTTTCTAAGTGGAAATGTCAGAAATCTGGTACATACATTTTCCTGTTGTTTCAGAGAAACTACTTTTATTTCACTTTAGCAACTCTAGGGTCTTCAGTTGTGGGGTAATTGAATGGTGATGGAATGCTGGTTTGGAGATAGGAATCATCAGCTGATTTTTCCCTCTGAGATTTATATATGGATGACAGAACAGGGGAATAGAAAGGGAAGTTAGGGTATTTTGAATATACTGAAGTTTACTGCATCTTCATCAAAGTAGGGCATGTATGGAAAGGATAAAAAATTCCTCACCCTTGTACATTAGGATTTTACTAAGCAGCTACTCAGCTCTGTTTCTTTGCTGCAATTCGAAAACTGAACTTTTAGTAATCAATGAATACTTGCTAGTTTATTAATTAGTTAATACTTTTGCACTTCTGGTTTAGCTTAAATATGTGTCAAGGTATTACACTTGCACACAAATTATCTTAATCAGGAGTAAAAGTTAAGAAACCATGTTGATCAGTAAGATGTTGAACTTTCAGGGAATATAGATTCATAGTAAATAATCAATAATCACAATGCAGACATACATCCTAATAGTTTTCTAGAGCAGTTAGGTTTTAGTACAGTATCTAAATTCTTAATTATTTCCAAGGTTAAATGCAAATACTGTAAATACTGACCACAGTGTATTTTTACACATAGATATTTTTAAATGTATTTGTCTTTCTGTTAAATTAGAGGTTTCACATATTATGTTTCAATGGTCACTCACCTGAAAAAGGCTGAAAAGGATGTAATTTCAGGAACAGAAAAATAATTCATCTCATCTTCCAAAATTCAGGTCACTCACCTGAAAAAGGCTGAAAAGGATGTAATTTCAGGAACAGAAAAATAATTCATCTCATCTTCCAAAATTCAAACATGCATATTAAAAAAATTCTCTAAAGGAAAAAGTTATTCTGTCAGAATAAGGCCTCTTGTCCTTCTCAAGACACTGTTAACTTGAAGAGTAGTTTTAATTCTTGTTGCCATTGTGGGATATAGTGACTGCTGGTGTCTGTAGAGTTCCTTGGTACTCACACAGCTCCTGTTACCACGTAGCTGAACATGTTTCAAGCTTTAACATCATAAGTTTATAATGATTCATAATTTCTTTGGGGTTTCTTGAAAGTTGTATTTTCCAGATGAAGGAAAAACTGTTCATTTTGGAAATCAAAGCAAAAAAAAAAGAAAGGTTGGGGGAGAACTTTATCACATTCAAAAATTGGAAAACATCTTTTTCTATGAGTTGTAACTTTCATTCAGTTTAACATGAAAGAATCAATTTTAGTTAGCCAGGAAAAAAAAAGATTTTGAACAATCTACATATTGTTGTTGAATATCTATAGACAGCTGTGCATGATGAAAAACCTAAGCATTTCATCTAAAAGATAAGAGAAAATGAATTATGTTGAAAAAGCCATTGTTTAAATGGAGTTTGCTTTAGGAATAGTTATGCATCTATAAATGTCAACAATAATATATATAACAATAAAATATATACAAAGCAATGGGGGAACTGCTGTGTGAATTGGCAAATAAGTTAAAAAGCACCATTAAATTAAACTAGATAAAAGTAGAAGTTTAAATAATTTACTTGGTTTTAAATACTTTCAGTGTCTCTTTTCATGCTTCAGCTGAAGATACAGTTTACAAAGCAAAGTGAGGCTGCAGAAGTGGACATCTTAGTGTAGTATTTTCTTTGTATGCTTTTGAAAAATATACAGACTGTGTTTTGCTCACCTGCTTTAACTGTAATTTAGCACCTAATAAAATTATCATCCTTTGTTTAAATTCTGGAAATTCCCAGGCAACAACCAGCTCAGAGGTGGGTGCTCTACAGGCTTAAAGAGACTTTCTGGTCTCTTCTGAAACTCATGTCCTTAAGAGTGACAATCCAAATCCTGCCCTTTCAGTCCCTCCCCACCCCTTTTTTTTTTTTCATTTTCAGATGATGTGCACATTACAGGTGAACCCATCAACCCCTGTAATGTTCACCAGGGATCTCACTGCTTTTTTTCCCAAGAATCCTTAAACACCAAACCTACTTGATGGTCATTTGGCTGACACCTAGAAAATGAATAATGAATAATAATAGTAATAATGGATAGTTTTGATCCTAAGATTTGTATAAAATCTACTTGTATAATAGAATGACTCAATTTCCATCTTCAAAAAATGATTCTTAGCAATGATCTAATACTTATACTGTCATGGGATGGAAAAATCTATAGGCTGCTGAGCTGTGGAGGAGGAACAGGCAGGAGGAATGTTCCGAGGAAGATACTGCACCTGCAAAGGGCAGAGGGAAGGTAAATCTACCTGTGCTGTAGTGTGGCACACCCTGACTCTGAGCCAGATTATCCAGATGTGATCATCTGAGGGCATCAAAAACTGGGGGAAGAGCACTAACTTCTTCATGTGAGAAAAGTAAAATAAAATACCGAAACACATGCTTAATTTTTTCCTCTCATAGGAACAGTTAAAACCCCTGTCTCCTCCAGTTTGGTTTTTCATGATTTGTTATTTAGATTTTGCCCATTAATATGTGATGGTTAATCTGGTTTATGCACTATGATGTATTTATTTAGTCATTTCATACATTGAGAGGCTGAATCTGTCCTTTATGTTGTTTACTCTTCTACAAAATACCAAAATTGTCTCACTGTTACAGAGAAAATGCACAGGCCTAAATGCTGTGATATAATGAAGATGAAATTTAGCATTCTTTACTAATCTGCAGTCTATCATTTCAGCATATGAGAAGAGATATTTCTTTCTTTAATCAAGTATCTAAAGATATTAAAACGAGAACAAGTTAAGGGCTTTTAATAGACTCTGAAAATGCAGCAATTTCAAGGTGGTCCACATTAATTATCCTTTAATTAAATGCAGTATGTTAAGCCTAAAGAAGTGCAGAGATTTGGGTTGAAAAAGGGGGTAGGGACCAACAGCAATCAAACCTATTAATAAAGCTTGATCTGTAATATGGAGAGGGGCAAGAAGAGCTGACCAAATGTGTCATGCTGTGAGCAGAGAGGAAAGAGAACTGTGTGATTAAGAATAGGAACAGGAAAACAACAGATTTGTGGTTTAGGGGAGGGCTGCAGAGTGACTTGACTATGCCAGATTTAGATTTTCAGACAGATCTGAAGAATTAAAAGAAAAAAGCTAAATCCATTTGTAAATCTTGATTTTGGGGTTTCATTCAATATAAAAGTTTATGCTTCATAAAGGCTTTAACAGTATAAAACGACATGTGAAGGCTTACCTTGTGCAGACTAAATCCTTTTGCATTACAAGGTTTATACAGCAGTGTCACAACCTTGCTCTGAACATCTGAATATTGCATTATAATATACAGCATCCGATCATATAGGTGAATATGAGTAATAAAACCTGGGGCTCATAAACTCCCCCCGATCTGTACCTGTGCTGCATTTTAATACCATCTCTCCACTTTCTGTATCATTAAATCTGACACACCAGATTTTATTCCCTTTAGTAGTGTTGTTAGGTTGGCTGCCTACTAAATATGAACCCTAAGTGAAGATGACTTCACCTTGATACTGAGCTTTCTTTGCTTCAATTAACTTTAGTACTTACCTTGCTTCAATTAACTTTGCAGGATCTGTGAAAAGGTCTCCTTGTTACTGGGAGATATTTTTCTAAGGAAGGAAAAATATATTTGGGAGTAC
The DNA here is from genome assembly GCA_013401335.1 of Brachypteracias leptosomus. NCBI lineage: Eukaryota > Metazoa > Chordata > Aves > Coraciiformes > Brachypteraciidae > Brachypteracias > Brachypteracias leptosomus. Next base: position 22,878 of record VYZX01015391.1, read on the forward strand.
ACAGTGAAACAGGAATGAATTAAAAGAAATGGCATCTTTTGGCAAGTAGAAGCAGTTAAAGGCCATATTTAAGTATTAATAATTGTTATAATCTATTTTTAGCCCCTCTTTAAACCTGAATTCTCTTGCTTGACCATCTACAGACTGTCTCAGTACAGGAAAAATATCTTTGCCAGTCTTGTACCTATGCTCCTTGTTTATTTGAATTTTACTTCAAGCTTCTCAGGGCAATAATCATGTCTTTTATGTATTTCAGCAATAAAAATGCTGTGTGATTTCTACTCCAGACATCTTATATATGACAGTGGATAGGTATTTGAACATAGAAGGAATTAGACTTGGAATAGGGATAGTACAATTTTCAAGTACTAACACAGCTTGAACCAAACAAAAGAAGACTAAAGGAAAGAAATAGTTGACTTAATGTTGAGGTATTATAGTTAATGATACAACATGATTTCTGAATCTTTCAAAAATAACAGGTTCTGCCAATTTGATTTATTTTAAACTTTGGTGGTGAACTGATTTTAACCTTTTTGGCCTCCAGACTGTGTTCACTTGCTGCTGTAAGTCTGAGTGAGAATTTTGATCACAAACGTTATGTGATTTGAAAGCCAGTAATGGGGGAATTTGGGAAGTGCAGTTAAAAAGCCAAAATGATTTTTAAGCTGGCAACCAAAAGCTGGTTTTGAAGGCATACATTCCTGGAGATCTGGGTGTTTGTTTTCCAGTGGGAAAATACAAGATTGGGCTTACAAAGAACATGAGTGGCTTGGAATGAGCTAATAAGTAGAAGCACCAGATACCCATGATAGAACTTCAGCCTATGATTCTCTAAGCAAATATTCAGTGGAACTGGCACATCTCAGAGGAGATCTTGTCAGAAACAGTGACAAAGGTTAGGACAGGTATTTGAAACACCTAATAAAAGTGGTGGTGTGCAGTTTAAAGGAAAAGAGGCCTTATTTTAATGAATTTGTCATCCTTGCAAAGTTTAAAATCTTCTGTAAATTTATCTCTTTAACTGTGTCTTTTTAACAGACAGATTGTCTAAAACATTTCTTTTTTTCTAATATGAATATTTTCTGTATATGTTATTAATTAACAAGTCCCTTGCTAATAATCCAACAGTGAGTCACCTTAGTCATTTCTTTCTTTAATAACCCTTGTCTTTTCCTGATATTCTGTATGGGACTAAAAATCTTAATCCTGAATGTAGATATTCCACAGATAATTGATAATTTTTGTATTAAATATACTGTACAGTATCTCTGCTTATTTTTCAATGTGCTTTTCTGTCATTTTTTCTTGTTTCCAAGTGGTCATTAACAGCTCCTTGCAAATTACTGGAGCACCTTGCCTTATTCTTGCCCTTTTTATTGGCATTGTTTTGTACATATCTTAGGATTCTCCCTTCTCAGATGTTCTTGCTAAGAAACCTTATCCCATATCATGAAGACGCCCAAGCTCAGACAACTTTTCACATTCAGGGGTATGAGAAGGAATCTATAAAGATTTTCATGCTTACATTATTTTGTGAATATCTAACTTTACTGTTTTCTTGTGACACTTTTAACTCTTTTTTGCCAAGCTCATTGCTGCCTTTGTTGTTTGGATGTTCAGTTCTGTTCAGCAGGGAATTCCTCCAATGTAGGTGGCTGTTTCCCATGAGCTGGTATTGCCTTTGATTTCACTGTGTTTTGCACTCCCTGTTTCAAGAAAGTAACAGTGGAATATTCTAAAGTGAGAAATATCTGTTCCTTACACATTCAGTTCATTTTCCTTATGTTCAGCTGTCTGTATAGTGGCATGGGAGAGCTTCAGAAATAATCCAGAAGATGTATAGGTGCTTTCAGATTAGTTGCTAATACATTATTTATGCTTTTTTTCCTCAGGTTAGTCTGCACATAAAAGACAACAACTTAAAATACATTAGTCATTTTCCTTTTCCTTTCTAGATGTGTAGATTTTTATTAGTCATTCAGTTGCTGAGTAGGTTCTTGTCCTGTCCATCTTCCAAGTTTTAAAAATTTGTTGAACAGCTTCAGTTAATCAAGAATGAGTTTGAAAATAATTTTCTCCTCCCTTTTACAGTCCCGTGTTTCTCTTCAGTACTTCAAATACTCCTTTTATACAGTAAAAAGCTACTGCTTTTACCACTGGATGCTGAACATTTGTTCTCTGTGGTAAATAATCAGTTGGCCTGTGTGCTTTGGAGGTTTGCTGCATTTCTCTTATTACAGCATAAAAAACTTGGGAAAAGGAAGTTGATGAATGGATGTGAAAGTGTGGCCCAGATTTCCCTCCTGCAGTATCACACATACACAAAAAAAGGGTTTATTCTGCTGGAAATCAAAGGCAGGCTTCATTCAGAGCTTGATATGTATTAGCTTGGTTTTGAACCTGATTAGAAATCAACTCTTCATCTTCAGTTTGCTAGACTTTCATGTAGCTTAGCCAACGGATGCTTTGAAGGTAGGAAGTTCTTTAGAAGGACAAAACCAAGCATGTGATAGATGTTTGCCACCATCTCTGGGATATTGAGATCATGAGTAGCCTGTGGGGAGCTACCTGAGCATAATGCCACACGAGGCACTGGTGGCCCTGGCACTACCAGGTCTCTTACTGCTGCCCAGAGCCTTTAATTAAACCATTCTGTCTTCTGTGTAAGAAATCACTGGAAATGTGGTATTTGAAAGAGAAATTAATTCTGTGCTCCCTTAGATCTAAAAGTGAGTTTTAGGATCAAAACTGACATATTCAGCTGCATAAACTATTTCTAGTATTAAGTTTAGACTCATGTAAACCTCTTCCAATCTATCTTATACCTTAAAAGATTTTCCCTTTT
>VYZX01015397.1:0-18017 GCA_013401335.1 Brachypteracias leptosomus
TGAAAACTATTTTGACCCAGAAGGCTGACAAGCGGCTGATTCTAGAATATTGAAATATGAAGCAATGTTAATAGAAAAAGATGATTTGACTACCAGCTCATGCCTTAATCCAGACACTTTCTTCTTATGAAGTGTGAGGACTTTGAACACAATTGTTTGGATATAATAGAGTACCAAACTAAAGTATGGCCTGATTTGAAGGAAATACCTTTACATAAATAGGCTTTTGCCTATTTATTGATGGTTCCTCAAAAGTGATTCAAGGTAAAAGGCATAGTGGCTATGCAATTATTGAAGGAACAAGTCAGGAGATAAAAGAAGCAGGGCGATTACCAAACGCCTGGTCAGCTCAGACTTGTGAATTGTATGTTTTAAATAGAGCCTTACAATTGTTAGAAGGGAAGGAAGGAAAAATTTATCTTGATATGCTTTTGGAGTGGTACAAACCTTTGGAAAAATATGGGAAGAAAGGAGCTTTATCAATAGTAAGGGGAAGGAATTAATACATGAGGAATTAATTAGACAAGTATTAAAGAATTTATCACTTCTAAACGAGATTGCGGTAGCCCATGTGAAGGGCATCAAAAAGGGAATTCTTTTAGGGCCAGAGGAAACAGACTAGCTGATGAGGCAGCCAAGGAGGCAGCATTAGGTCATGAGACTGAATATGTATACCCTCACCCCACAGGTACTTGCACCAAAGGCAGCTTCTGTATTTACACAAAAAGAGAAAGAAACATTAAGAGGATTGGGAGCCATAGAGATGGAAGGAAAATGGATTCTCCCAGATGGAAGAGAAATGTTAAACAAACAAGTTATGCAGGAAATAATGGCTATTTTACATCAAGGAAGTCATTGGGGAGCACAACCAATGTGTGATTTGGTTTTAAGAAAGTATGGGTGTATAGGAATTTATACAGTGGCCAAATTTGTGAATGATGTGTAATTTGTAAGAAGATAAACAAAAAGGTTCTGAGAAGACAGACCATTGGAGGAAGAAAACCAGGTCTCAGATCCTTTCAAAGTATTCAAGTAGACTTTACTGAATCGCCACTAGTGGACAGGTTAAAATATCTTTTAATTTTAGTGGATCATCTTACTGGATGGGTAGAAGCTTATCCCATGGCAACGGCTACTGCAGCTGGAGTAGTCAAAGTGATTTTAGAACAAATCATTCCTAGATATGGAGTGGTAGAAAACATAGATTCTGATCAAGGTAACCATTTTTCCTCCAAGGTACTCCAAGGAATTATGGAAAACTTAGAGATATCCTGGGATTTTCATACTCCTTGGCACCCACCTTCCTCAGGGAAAGTTGAGAGGATGAACCAGACAATTAAAAAGCAACTATCAAAGTTAATCTTAGAAACTAAGTTGCTTTGGACTAAGTGTCTACCCATGGCTTTATTGAGAATTCAAACCTCTCCTAGAGAAGATAGCAGCATATCACCTTATGAAATGTTATTTGAATTGCCTTATATGGGTAAAAGAGNTGGTTTTGTAGTATAGAAAAAAATATATATGGAAAATAAGTGATAATTGGCTTTGTAATCAATGATAAGGATGTAGTCGCCAGGTAGGGTTGAAATTTACCAGAGGGGAACAAACAAATAAAGGGGATTAGGAGGAAACAATAGTGTTGTGAGACTAAACTTTACATGTGTTGATTAGGCATTGGGAGAGACTGTAAACCTTGGAGTACCTAATCTGTAGGGAAACAAGGGAGGGACTTTGAGGACGGAGTAGGGAATAAAAAGCTGAATTCTGCATTCAGCAGGTGTCCCTACTGGCTAGGACACCCGCTCTTGCAAGAACACTGGATAAAGTGCTTCACTGCAGAGTCTGACCTGAGTCTTTCATGGGAGACAGTTTCCTATTTCCCACAACTGCTAGCTGGGCAGCCATGTCACACGCTGATACATGAATGCCTTTGTGGAAGAAATGCTGCCTGCCAGGTATTACTTTTTAGCAGGCAAAGTTATCAAAGGCCTGAGAGGTGAGAGGAGATGAATTAGTTGTTCCTAATGGCTTTTAAATCTGTGAATTTGTGAATAAGTAACCTTGTCTGGAACAGCCATAGTGGATTCATTCCTCTTTGGGGAACAATTCTGCCTGGAGGAACTGCTTTGCTTGCTTTGTGGCACACCACACATGTGGGACAGTATACCTGCTATCCCATGAGGGCCCACTGGGCAGCATCCACTGTGCAAGGAAGCAACTCTTCACGCCTTGATTCATCTGACTCTTGATTATTTACTTCAGTGGCAACCCCAGGCAGACATAGCTGTGCTGGATGCACCTGTCACAAAGGACCTGATCCTTGCTGAGACCTGGTAGACGAGTGTTGCAAAGCATGTTCCTGCTTGGAAAGCTGGCTGGGCACAACAACCCTAACAAAACTACATTTGAACTGTTGACTCAGGCAAAATTTCTGGATCCCCTCATTCGCTGTCTCAGTTACCTACAGCCTGGATAGCTAGGTCATTACTTCTTTTAAATGTTACTTTCTATGCTGTAGGCAGGCTACTAAGGTCACGTAAGTCAGCAGCAGCCTCGGAGAGATGACAGAAGGCTTGTTCTGTACTCTAAAGCCAGGCCCCTGCCTTGGACTCATTAACAGTAACTTTCCTTGGCAGTAGAAGAGACATCCAGGTAAACACAAATATTGACTGCTTACAGGAAGTGACTTCCTCTAGAAAAGACCCTCCTGTGGAGCCCACCCCATAGACACTGCTTCACCAGCCCTGCAGAGAAAACCACCATTTGTCTAGGCTGCAAGCCCCAAAGCGAACCACTGAGCCAGAAAGCTGGAAAATGGCCTGGACCTCCCCCTGCCCTGCTGGGAACAGAACAGCCTGTGTCAAGGTGAAAGGTGTGGAAATCTGCCAATCCATGCTGTAGGTATGTCACCCAGCCCAACTTTACATCATGTATCTGTCCTGCCTAAGTCTTATCCCTTTGGATGTTCTCCTTTCATTTTTCAGTATTAAATTAACTATGTCTTGCATCACCAATGATTGCACACACCTATAATCATTGCATATTCTCTTTCTACTGCCCCAGTAATAGGCCGAGGGAATCACAAGCAGTAGTTTCACCTGCATTTTTTTTTGCAAACGTTTTGTCTTCTTCATGTTCAGTTATTTTTAACCTGGCTTATTTCCCAAATTAGATTCACTGCCTGGCAGTGTGAGAAGTTGTGCCAGCACACCAAGGAGAAGCAGGGGAGTGTGTGCTACAGATGTGAAAGAAGGTCCAGGTGTCCAGAGGCTGGGCTTGGGCTCACACTGCTGCCAAAGTGCTCACGGAGATGCAGCCTTGGCTTCTCATTTTTCACATGCATTCACAAAGAGGTCTAAGGAATGTGCACAAGAGCCATGGAGGCTGCGTGCATCTCCAAGTTGAGAACACTGGCCCAGGCTGCCTAGGGGAGTGGTTGAATCACTATACCTAGATGTGTTTCAAGTTCATGGGGTTGTGGTGCTGAGGAACATGGTTTTGCAGCGGACTTGGTAGATTAGGGTTGTGGTTGGACTGGATGATCCTGAAGGTCTTTTCCAACCTAAATGATTCTATGAACATGCTGTCAACCTTGTGAGTATATGCGATTTCCTAAGATTTGCCTTCAGCCTACCTTGGGCAGACAAAGCCACTGGGTGTAGGTGGTCGTTATTGCTCTCTGCCACTTGAGGTCACCCCTTTACCATCTCCCAAAGGCAGAGAAGGAAAGCTCAGATGGACGGGACAGTTCAAAGTGCCAAAAAAAGGGTCCAGGCCTGAAAGAGGCACCAGTGTCCCCTTGGTAAATCCAGAAGAGCCACAGATGCACTGCACTCTCAGCATGGACATGTCCTTCAGCAAAAGAAAGATAGCAAACACAAGCCACTGATTCTCCAGCAACCTTGTCTTACTCCCCCCCCCGCCAAGCTGGTACTCTCACAGGTCTGTGAGAACTGCCAGTGGTCTATAGATCCCTTGATGGAGAGCACTCAGGACCCTGCAATTTGGCCCCTTGGAAAGCTTTGAGCCTTACACATGGTAAGGCTAGGGGAGGATTTTTTCTGCAGGCTTTGGCATCGTGCTACAGGAATGTGGTGATAGGAGTTGAGAAGCTGTGACTGCCTCAGGAGCCAAATGAAGTATGGCTTGCAGAAAAAGGAAATGTGTTCATTAGTGAGCGACAGGAACAAAAATGGAGAAGCCTTTTGGGACACAATCCTTTGACCCTGAAACAGAGAATTCCTGCTCTAGGATAAGCAGCACTGGGAAGACTTACTCTAGGTTAAATTTATTTATGTCAAGAGAAAAAGATGGTTAATACCTGCACAACAGAAAGAGACACACTAAGAGCAGAGGTGGCAAGTCCTGTGTGTCAGAGCCAGAGGCAATGCTCAACTCAGAGCAGCAATGGTTTGTACAGCAAGGCTGGATAGGAACAGCAAAAAGCCCTAAAATCAATATCCCTGTGGTTAGACTGAGGGAAAGGTTATTCAGAGAGCTGTTGTCATGAGATCTGCTGTTACCCTGTAGTTGATAGTTTCTGGGATCAGTTTCTCTTAATGAGGTTTTTATTTCCCCAAAGCTTATTTACTTTTCCAGGTTACTACACTGTTCTGTAAACCCAGGAAAGACAACCCCTGAGCAATCATGTTAAACCCCTCCTGCTTAAAAATGTTTCTCTAGAGCACTTAAAAAAAAAAAAGAAATCTGCAGCCTTTGAAAAGAAGCCAGTATGAAAGAGCTGCAAAAGAGAAAGATCAGCAAGCTCTTTGAAGGCATTGTCTGTGCAGGTAGCATCTGGCAGCAGCCATCCTTTCACCTCACCCAGCCGGAACCGACAACTAATGGACATCCAACCTCTGCTGCTGCAGAACCACTCTGCTCTTCTCCCTCTGCAGGGCTGACTCACTGCAGTGCACTCATGCTGGACTATTTCTGTGCCAGCAGCCACCACCTCTTTTCATCAGGCAACTCTATGAGCCTGTTATTTCACACACCCCAGGGTTGCCTGTTCCCCTTCCAAGCCAAACACCAAGTTAATCCCTGCCAGACAGGGCTGCACTCTGGTCTAGCATGCTGCTGGCAGGGAACAAAGCAGATAGACCTAAAGGTCTGTTGTTTTCTTAATGCCTTGAATCCCTTGAGAAATTCACTGATGCAAAGCAAAGCATCAGTGAAGGACTTGAAATGCAAGTTTTCACCTAGGAGCCATCAATGATTATCTAGAGTATCAGTGTCAGAAAACACCTGGCCCAGGCAACATGCACAGATTGTTCATTTTACTTCCTGTGTATTTGCAGGTACTCAGCACAAAGCCCTCCTCCACCTACGCAGGCTAACCCAAGCTTTTGCTTTATGCTGTTCTCCTGACTGACATGGGCCTATACATTAATGAGAAAGGCTTGACATTCCAAAGCAGAATCAAAATCACACTGATAGGATTTTTGCCTGCCTCCCCAACACAAGAAGGGGACAGAACTGGTGGAGTGAGGCCAAAGGAGGCCACAAAGATTATCAGAGGACTTAGAATCCCTCTCCTATAAGGGCAGGTGGAGAGTGCTGGGGTTGTTCAGCCTGGAGAAGAGAAGGCTCCAGAGAGACCTTATTCTAGCCTTCCAGTATCTGGAGGGGGCCTACAAGAAAGCTGGAGAGGGGCTTTTTACACAAGAGCTTATAGCAACAGAACAAGGGGTAATGGGCTCAAACTGGAAGAGGGAAGATTTAGATTAGATGTAAGGAACTTCCTGTGAGGGTGGTGAGACACTAGCAGTTACCCAGGGAGGCTGTAGATGCCCCAGTGCTGGATGTGTTCAAAACCAGGTTGGACAGGGCTTTGAGCAACCTGGTCTAGTGGGAGGCAGAGGTTGGAACTAGATCTTTTAAGGTCCCTTCCCACCCAAACCACTCCATAATTGAGTACTGGAAGCAAGCAAGAAAGCAGCTGGAAGGAACGTTACTGCTTGCCCAGGAGAAAAAGGGAATGCTTCAGCAAGTATGACAGAATCCCTTGGCACTCAGTCACTTAAAAGAACCTTCCTCCTCCTGGAAGAACCCCTCCTCTTCCTAAGGGAGCAGCAAAAGCATGAAATCAAAGGCAGAGGACTCATTACAGCAATGTAGTGAGGAAGTTTTATTTGGAAACATGGTATAAGTTTGTAACCCAACACTGGGTGCACGACTCTGATGCCGGAGCATACGCAGTTACTACTGAAACACAGGAGTGTTTCGGATAATTGCTGTAATAAAACACAAAATTCTCATACTCCAATACCAGGACACTACAGCAATCTTGAGAATCAAAGTTACATCCAAGGAATTCTCTGCACTTACAATTGACCCCACAGTGTAATCTACCTATATATAAGATTAATATATATAGCATGGGAAATTGAAAATCCTTGCTCCATAGATGTATGAACATGTCAAGTCTTTTATAAATAAACATCCAGTGAAGAGAAAAAAATTACAGTTCTAGTTCATATTTATACATAAAATACTACCAGCAATGGGTGGAAAATTGCACGCAGGCCACCCCAAGCCATGCAGAAGGCTTGGAGCAGCCCATCCAATTTAATATTGAAGAACACACAGGACAGACAAGTCACTAACATACATTGCGCATTTACAAGAGATCAACTACCAAATTGGGACAACTGTACACATTGGAGAGACCATTTTCATTCTGGAGCTTTGTTTTAAATGTGGATTTGTTACATCTCTTTACATCATACCATGATGTTTACTTTGTGGAGAGGATTAGGGCAACAATGAGACCATAGAGACCCAAGACTTCAGCGAAGATCAAGATGAGGATCATGCCCACAAATAACCTGGGCTGCTGTGCTGTTCCCCGTACACCTGCATCACCCACAATGCCAATGGCAAAGCCAGCAGCCAGACCGCTGAGGCCCACGCTCAAGCCAGCGCCCAGCTGAAGAAAGCTCCTGTAGGACAGAGATTAAGAGTTTCAGTGGCAAGCAGACATCCAACCTTTCAACTTCAGGCTAATCTTTTTTTGCTTTCCCCATAGCAAGTAAGAATTGACATTTAAACATCTAAAGGAATCTTTGCTGCAGAAGCTTCTATACTCTAAGCACAGTATGTCTCACAAAGATGCTTCCTGAGGCTCCTAGCTCTCATACTTAAAATGGGCAACTACACAACATCTTTAGTTGATACTCAGGTATGGCTCATACATCAAGCTAATCTGGGCCTGCAAATTGGTGTGGCCACCCAGCCTGCCTGTAGGTACTTTGGTCAGCTGTAGGCCTCACGCTGCCAGAGTTATACTTCAGCCACATGGGCTGGCATTGCAGCAATGTCTGTCCCAGTGCTGTGTAGCCTGTTATAGCTGCTTCTGTCCCTCACCTTTAGCAACCTTATCATACAGCCATGGCACATCCAGGCCATTATCTCAGGTCTCTTGCACCACAAGAGCTGGACAGGAATGGTCTGGTTTTCCAGACAGGGGTACCTGAGGAGCAGTCCCTGTCAGGATCTGGCCACCTGGTAGCTGTCAAGGAGCATTTTGTACCTGCTGTTTTTTAGGTCATGGCTTATTAGACCAATGACACTGCTCATCAGCTACAGCTTGTGCAGCAGCACAGATATCTAGCACTAGACTTCAGCAGCATTGTTCTATTCTGAGAGATCTCAACCCATCCAGTTCCAGCTATTCTCAAAAGCCACGAGTAGATTAAGTTTCAGACTGTAGCCAGAGTAGAGGCCTGATGTGTAGCTTGAGGATTGATTTACCAGAACAGAAAGCAGGGAGCAATATTAATTATTCATTTGCATCTCCCAGCAACAGGAACTCTTTAGGCAGTCTTGAAAAGCCCTGTGTGTTCCAGGTCTAGGGTTTGGCACCATGAATCAGGCTTACCCTCCTACGCCAGTACCACCAGCACACAGTTCCTTTTGAGCCAAACACCTCAAATCCATCAGGGAGCACTCCCACTGGCTGTCCTGCCTGGATGCCCCAGACTCAAACTCCAGCCATACTACCAAGCCCAGATTAGGAACATTAAGCACTGATGGTCCTTACTGGGATCTGAACAAAACGCACTCATTCAGCATCATCAAAACAGTGACAGGACAAGCTTAAAAAAGATGCAGCAACTTACTTGAATAGCGTGATGGATGGTGAGAGGGCATTAGCAATGAGGACTGCCACTACGAGGCCATAGATAGCTATAATACCCGCCATGACAACAGGGATGATTGACTTCATGATGAGCTCAGGCCTCATGACAGACATGGCTGCAATACCCGTGCCACTCTTTGCTGTCCCATATGCAGCTCCCAAGGCTGGAAGAGAAAAAATGTGTTAAGACACCCCCACATAGCATCTCCTTCACCAGGTTGCGGTGTTAGAACAATTGATTCAGCACAAGGAAGAACTGTGCAAAACTAACACGGTCACTTGACTACTTGGTTTGTCAGCCTAAGGGATGAGGAAGTGACCTCTCCAGAGCCCTAGACCAAAGCTAGATCAATAAAATGCTGCTGTTCAAACAGTACTGATAAAATAATACCCTCTAAGACAGCTTCACAGAGTCCACTCCTCAGCAGTCATTCATTCCTTTTTTAGAAACCAAAACCCAAGGTCCAAATCTTGTTACTTTAGAGTTTGTACCCTCTCAGAACCCACACTGTGAGGCTCTACTCGGCTGAAGTGCAGAGACAACACAAAGCAGGTCCTTCTACCACAGCAGGATGTGACCCAGCCTGAAGGCCACATTTTACAGTCACTGAACCTTGAGCCACTTGGGCTGAGTTCTCAGACACACCCAATGGTTAACAAGTCACCTTCATGGGGTCTCTTCTTCCACAAAACCTATCTGCCAATGCTTTCACCTGGGGTTAAACATACCATTCCAGCTTCATCAGACAGCCTGAGATAGCAACAAGTGCACATGTTATTGCTGCCCTTTATTCCTTGGAAAGGATACCTTCATGTGTCAACCTCACCTGGGAAGGATTCAGGTCCAAACACTTGTTAATCCAACCACTGGAACCACAAAGAGTATGGCTTGTAGGTTATAGAGGACCACAATCACTTTAACCCTAAGGTTTGCTGATAACCTGCAAACACTTGAGTATGAAGAGACCAACACAGAAGTCCAAAGCTTAGTTTTCAAAGCAGAACATGGGCTTGTCACCCTTGACTGAGAACTGCTGAAAGAGTCCCAAAGCACTAACCCAAAAAGTAACTTCTGACTTGAAAGCTTTTTAGTCTCAAAAAAACTTCCAAATACCTCATTCTTTGATCCTGAAGGACTTGGGAAGACCCCTTTCCTTCCAACATTGCTCTGAAGTCCTCTAGGAACTCCTTAATTCTGGACTGCATTCACCACCCAAGAGATGATATACAGGTCAGCAACCATCTAGAATTAAGTCCTCGAAGCAGCGCTGCAAGGTTCACAAAAAGGGAGGCAGTCTCCTTTTCAGACACCATGATAAGGAAAACTGCTGTTGAGAAACTTGCTTAGTCAAGGAGTTTAAGAGAGAAACTTGTTAACAGTTACAGTAACTAAGCTATAGGTATAAAAATAATTAAACTCAGCATTTGTATAGAAACAATTGTATTGGTCTGAGGACCAGATGCCTCTGGTTAAACTGTTATCTCCTCTTCTGTAAGCCAAGGAAAAAAAGAGCATGCATAGGCACAAGAGAGGTCAACTAGCAGGCACGAGATAAGGAAGAGAAATGACCACAGGATGAAGTAAATGACCACCAGAGCAACGATGGCACTAATTTTAGAGCGCTAGGTGGTGACAGAAACCAAGAAATCATGAACTGATACAAGGGCAGAGATATTACAATGACTTTGGGGAAAGGGGCTGGGCATTTCATGAATATGTGTAATTTTAAAGGATAAAAGCTTGCGGCTCTGGGCCAACAGGTAGGAACCCTTATGGAGGAAAATCCCCAGGGTGACCCCAGTGCTGCAATAAAGAATACCTGCTTAACAGTGACAATTGTTACACTGTTGGGTTAAACAGTCCTCTTTAGCATGAAAATGCTCTTGCCTGCTCTAAAAGGCTACTTGAGTATTAAAACCATGGAGATTTTCCAATCTTCGTACTATTCAGACACTATTTGAGTTTTCTCCACCTGCTTCCACACTAAGGTTTCACAGGGAGAGCTGCTTGTTCCACAAAGACCTGCAGCTGCCTTACACCAGCATCCAAGAGTGAGTTGGTGCCCCTTGCCCAATAGTTGCTGGAAAGTATTTGAAGGGTTTAAGATAAGTGCTTTCCTGGTTTCACTCAAAGGCCATCTTTGAGTAGTCAAAAACTGCACAGCAATCCTCCTGCCTGTGCCCTAAAACTTCAGAAGATTAACAAAGGTAGCACAAGGGTTGCTGTCAGAAGGACTCAGTTTTAGTCACAAAAACTTTCAAGGGAAAGCCTCATAAATTACAAATTGGTCTCAAACCTTGACTGCACTTAAGCCAGATGTAAAGGGTTGTTCCATGTGACTCACAACTAGAATCTAGCTTAGCAGGATGAGAGCCAAAAACAGAAGACAGGTTTTACCTGCAAATGAAAGCTGAGCCTGGAAACTAACACACAGCTTTTGCTAGCAGAGTTGGTGATGGCACTGTTTATGGGTCTAGGCCCTAGGAAGGCTAGAAAAAAAAAAAATCACTAAATTGAATTAGGAACTTCTTCTGTTGGATAAAGCATCTTCTGAGGACTAGAACTGGAAGCAAGATTCAGACACTCTAGACTGGCTACAGCTTCAGGAGAAACCACTTCTCTTGTCTGCAATCTTTTATAAATCTCTTCTAACAACAAGGCTTATGAGAGAAGTTCACTATTTAAAATTAGATCAGTCATTACTTCCTCCAAGTCTGAAGTTACTTCAATGTGTTGCAATTAATGCAGTGATGGTTAGTTACAGAAGCTGATTTTGTAATCCTACTTCCAGAAAGCCAGCCTGTTTCAGCTTCTGGGGAGAGGCACATCAACACTAGTTTGACAATTGTCTATTCTTAAATCCAAAATCTATGGAACAGGCAAGAGTTCATCTCTCAAGCTTGGTCTAGACATTAACAAAAAGTCTACAGGTGCTCTGTGGGAGCTGTTTTTCACACAAGTTTTAGATGGCACTGAAGATCTATTACACTGGTGGACAGTCCCTGTTGCCATACATACAGCTTCAGAGCTTGGCACAACTGCTCCCAGTCCACATCAGCATCCCGACCAACAGGCTCACACTGGAGTCCCCTCCAGCTGCACCTCCACTATCTCATAAGGCAGTTTGTCTTATTACACTTCACTAGCCTGACAAGTTCTCCTTGCGCCTCTGACATCACCCCAATACTGCAAGTCCAGGTGACATAGGGATACCCACTTCCCACCATGATGCAGCCATCTACAGGTGTAGCTCTTCAGTTATGGGCTATTAGACACTTGGGTCAACCCTCCTGCACATCTTGACTTGCACCTCTTGGCAGCTGTGAAGATCTGAAGCACACACTTCACATGCTGCATTTTATTACCCCTGAGGGGTCAAAGGACCCATTTTTCAAAATCTTCTCAGTGACTAGGATTTGAAGATATCTATGTAGAAAATAGTGAAACTGGAACAAGAGCAGTATCACCATTACACACCAAGACCCCAGGTATTTGCTTCAGATCATGTAACTCAATCACCTCTAACTTACAGACCAATTAAGTTGCAACACTACCTTGACAGCACACAGAGCTATCAAAACATCTATGTGGCAGCCACAGCAGCAGCACTTTGCCATCCCAGCTCTACCACAGAAGAAAGCCATTCTGGTCTGTAAGCAGGAACTGCACCATTTGTAAATTCAATGGAGTTACAATCCAGAGAAGTTGCTTTACACACAACTACCTACTTCCAGTAAGGCTTTTTCAAAGGTAGCTTGACTGAAATGTTTCTGAAGAGTAACTCCTTGAATTCATGAGCCAGAGTTGATTTAGGACTGCTCCTAACAAAGCACACTCAAAGGGTTGTGAAGATGCTGCCACAAGTGTTACTTTCTATGAACCAAAAGCAGTAGTAGAGTCAGTGTAGCTGTGCAGTTCTAAGGTGAAGTAGGAAGTAGAAAGTAACTTGTCATATGGACTACAACACCAGTAGGGACTGAAACTAATTGTTGTCTGGTCACTGCCAGGACTTCCAGTAAAGCTTTGCCTCTGCCATTCACTGTCAGTACTCAAGCAGCCCATGGTTTAGATCAAGTGCTAGTCTAAGCATTAGGACCAATCTTTTGTAGCTATAGTAACAGTGCTCAGTCAGGTCACAGACCAAGAACATTAATCTTGCAGCTAAGTTAGCTGCAAGTCACCTCATGGGAAACCCCCTCAAATATAGAAAGAGGCTGCTGCCAAAAGCCTTTATCATCTGCAAAGCTCTGCAGACAGGCACCTATGGACAGTGATCACATCATCAGGGGCCTTCACACCAGGGAACCACCTGCACAGATGCAATTTCAGCAGTTGCAATACATTCTGAAACACTCAACCCAGAAATACAAAGGTTCTGAACCAGCTGCACATGCTCCAGCAACCTTTGGGCCATACAGAGCTAGTGATTCCTCCTCTGTCTCACCATAGAGAAGCCAGTTTTCACAGTGCAATGTCTGAAGAATTCACACAGCACTAGCAGACAGTATTTCCCTGCATTAGGAAGTGAGCTAGTAACACAAGTCAAACTTTCAATTAATATACCATGGGTTGCTATCATAGCAAGTCTGAAAGGCCACTCTGGATGAATACTTGTATCTGGAGCTGTTGGTATTTAATCCATTATTAAATGGACTATGCTCTGCAGTAGGTAGGCCTCTCTTCAGCAGAGATCAACCTACTCAAGGATGAACAGGTTTGAATTGTTCTTACATGGCTGGAGAACTGTTAGAGGTGATACTTAAGTCAAGTACAGTCCTTGCTTTGCCATGACAGAGACTTGGCCATTTTCAAAGAAACAGGTATCTTCCCACTGGTATTTTGAGGCCCCTCCCACATCACTATACTGAACACAACCACAGCTCTACCTCAGATTACTGTAATGGATACTCCACAGCTACTCTGGAAAAACCCTGCTGTTACATGCAGTTGCATTTCCACAGAAGAGACAGGCACATGAGTGGAACTGTATCTGGAGCCTATGCAAATTCAGATCATGCTGACTGAAGATTGGTTACAGCCAGTGCCCCAGTGATAACTGGGGAGGTAAACAGACCAGCTGCCCTACAGGAAGTTGTAGACTTTGAGAAATTTTCAGTGAGTCACCTATTATAGGAGTAAAGACAGACAGCATGTTTTCTGTCCTTCCCTTGTTATGAGAGGGTGTGGAATCTCAAACAAGCCCAGCACTACCACCTTACAGCATTATCAGAAGCAACCTGCAAGGCTGGCAGGCCATTTACAGTTCAGTAAACTGGAGATCTTAAAGGTTGACCAGCATCTCAAGAAGCTGCTGCAGTAGCAGCAGGCCAAAGAAAAAAGAGTTACCAGTCAACTATCCAAACAGCTGGGACTACTGCAATGGGTACTCTGGATTGTATGCTATTTCAGACAGGTTTTTTTTAGAAGTATGCTAAGGCTGACACCACACCAGAGTACAGGCTTGCTCTTCTGCAAGCAGCAAAATCCAGCCACTTGTTATTTATTCTTTATCATCATACAAGCTCCCTTGCAACCTTAAAGATGACTCATTCAGGCTGGGTAGACCTCTGTACTCCAGGTACTGACCAGCAGAGTAGTTACACCAGTCAGCAGGAGCTCTGTTCCTCTAGCTGGTCTAACAGCAGCTTACACTGCTCCCCCAGCAGGCATCCACTGCTCAGCTGCCTTGTTTGTTCCTGAGGCATGGGAAAGACAAGGTCATCTGACTGCATCCAGGAGACACTCCCACAGCCAGACTGGCCTGACATGAAGCCTTGTGCTGACAAGATTAACAGTCTGAAGGAAGCAAGTTCAGCAAGTTATGCCTTACTCTTGGGCGAGGACAGCAAGCAGGTGAAAGCATGCACTCCTGGGAAACCACTGTTTCAAGCATCACCCAACAGCCTGATCAGGCTAGGGAGTTTTTCAGTTCACAGTCACTGCTTGAGATCAGCCAGACACTGGACAGATGGAAGAGACTAGTTTTAGAACTGGGAAAAAAAGGAAGTTGACCAAGAGGTCCTGAGGCAGTTGGCATTCATCTCCACTGCTGCTCTGAATGTTCCCATCAGAGGGGAAGTATCTGCAGACTTGGCAGGCTACAAAGTGACTTCAGGGTGAGGCAGGAGTCCCAGCAGGTACACCTGAAGCCACAGTATCAGCAGCAGTATATCTGCTTAAAAGTTAGTTTTGTAGAGCCAATGGTTTATCCTGATGCTCAATCTGGTTTTCTGAGGATCCTAAGACTAGCATTTATGGAATGGAAATTATGCCCTTGTTGAGATATCTTCCCTTAATATCAAGTTGTATAAATACTGCTGTCTGGTTCACTTCTGTTACATTTAGGTCTTAATCATCCACTAATTTCTCTCCTGTTAAGAATGAACACTTAAGCTCATCTCTCTACTGTAGACAGTCTGATAGCTCAAACATCTGACTCACTAGGTTGTCCTGCCCTTACCATGATGCTTTTGAAGTACTTGTTAATGACTTGAAACACAAGACCAGAAGACTCCCTTGAGCTGCACTGTTCTGCCATTTAATTTTTACTGCAAGACACAGCTAAGGAGTCTGCAAGCTCCTCTCCGGATGAGGTCTCCAGCTTCTTGCTGAGAAGCAATCAACTCTCCTTTCTACCTCCCTCTCCTCACTCCTCCAGAGACAGCATTTCAGAAATCACAGGTGTAATTTGTCTTTAAGGCTAGAAGTTGTTCATAGCCACAATGGCTCCTAGAATCAATCTGCACTGGGCTATCATCTGAGCCAGCAGTTTCACCATGGAGGACCCTTAAGAGCTAACCAGTTGCTACAGTACCTGCAGCCCTACTTTAAGATGAAAAGTACTGTTTTTCTTAGCTCTGCAGCAAGAATCAGAAGACCTAGGACTAACCTGAACACTGCTGGCTAGAGCTCTCTTCATTAGCAGTCTTCCAGATGCTTGATAGTGAAGCAGTATTGAAGGCACTGAATGTCCGAGCAGATTGCAGGTCTAAGTAAAACTCCTTAGCACATTATTAATTAAAACCCTTTACCACAGTGAGGTGGACCTGGGACATAATCCTCCTCCATAGAGAAGACAGAACTAGACAGCTTTTCCCAAAACCATGCTTTCCTGTTTTGGCACACTGAAGTCACATGGAAAAGCTGCCATAATTGGATCACTCAACAGCACCTGACACTGAGCCAGCCACATGTTTTACACATAGGAAATAAAGGAACTTTAGCCATCAGAACAAGTTGTAATCAGCAAAGGAATAACAGGCTCTAAGATGGCCAAGGTCACATCAGCCTGCTCCAGTCTTTCTAGCACCTATCAGTACAAGCTGACCAGAACAAGCTCTACTATCTATTTACCATCAGCAGTTAATGTTCAAACACCAAACAGTACTGCAGTAAAGTCACCTGTTTTCACATCAAACTAGCCTGGACAGTATAGAACTTGAACATGTATACTAGAAACAGGTCACAGAACAACCAGCTCCACAAGAACCTGATCTTTAGATAGACCATGAGTCAGACATGACCACTGCACTAATTAATACTGGTCCAGGACAACTTTAGGTAGAGTTTTACACTGCTTGTCCAGACATACTTAGCTCCTTACTTCTAAATGAGAATGGTATTTTAACAACTAAAGTTTAATTAACATCAGAAGATGTCACACCCCTATTTTGAAAGCTACATGACACTGCAAGTTTTAGTTTATCCTATATTGTCACCTCTGCCATATTGTCTTGAAAATCAATGTTGCTTTACTAAACAATTCAGTTTGTTCACAACCAAAAACTAATTTTGCATCAGCAGTATCTAAAACCTGTTGTTCTAGTGACTGAACCCACCAGACGCACTTAGGCCTTTGAAAGAGGCCAGATACCTCCTGGTATTAGGACCATTTGATGCATTCTACATCAAGGACCACTCATGTACTAGCACCAACATGACAGCTACCAAACCTTCAATATAGCTTAAGCACTCGCTTTGAATGACCTCCACAAACCTTCCCCTTGAGCTTGCAGTCCCAAAGTACCATCAAATCCACAACTCCTAGGAAATGCTTCACTTCCAGTTGAGACACACCAAGCAACACTCTGAACTCCTATTAAAATGCTGACACCAGTGTGCATCCCTCCCTGAAGCAAGCCTGCATATCACAAAACACTGTTTAAAAGGCAACGTTGTTCCTTCACTTCTGAGTTCCATTCTGCAAGAGGAATCCAACAACTCCTTCCTCAGGAAGGAAGTTCATTATTTAGAGCCTTAACTGCTGATATTTCACAAAAGACAGTGATCTGCTGACTGTTTTTTCCACTACAAATAACTAGATCTTAGTCTATTTGTCCATTATCTTCATCAGCCAAGAAGCAGGCAGGCCAGTAATCCCAATGCTGGCTCCCACACACAGCATTCCAACCATACTACTTTCAGGAAAATCCTTACCTGTCAAGCACAAGCAGAACATTTTACCCCCGAGGTGGCAGGCCACTAACCCCCACTCAGCAGAGGATATCTGCATCCCACCACTGAGTACAAACTGTAGAAGACTAAACACAGCCAGTCAGGCTTTTTTGTGCAAAGATTAAAGCCGTGAATATGACTGGTGGGAAACCAGACAATGGTGCCAACACTAGCATGGCTAGACAGCTTCCTCTGAAACTAATTTTAATCCACCATCTACTTAGCTATTCACACAGTTTAACCTACCACACTAAGGGCAGATTCCACCAATTCACCTTGCAGACCTAGCTACCATCTCAGAAGCTACTTTAATGAGACTCCAAGCACATGAACAACTAAATGCAATATGAGCTACAGCCAATTCAATACCTGAATGTTTTGATTCCTCAACTGGGAGCCAAATTAGATGGCAGATGAAGACAAGTCAGTATGTTCACATGTGGAGACACTGGCTAAGTCTTCACTAGGGAAAACCAAAATGATCCCTGGTTCTTGTATTCCTAGTTACCGTAACACCTGCATTTGGAAAAAAAATTGCTGCAGTCTTTCCTATGTTACATCCCAAACAAAACAGCAAGTCTGTACCTATCAGGAAACAGTAAATGCTCAGTCAGAACAGCAGACATTTTCCACAGAAGGCTTATGCAGACTCCAAAGGAGAGAAAAGATATCATATGATGGTCTTTCAAGTGTAAAAAAGCACTTATGGGTCTCTACATCAATGTTCTTCAGTATGAAGAGCAATACTGCAGAATGACCCAATTTACTTCACATCGAACATTGGTGACTTCAGAGGCAGATGGGTGGCCAATAGAGAAGAGCTTCCCTTTTCTAGCATTTCACATATCCCCCATTTTGAAAGGAAGGTCAGGAGACCGTCCGTTCCTCTTAATGCTATTAATATCCTAAAACATCTGCATATTTTGGTTTCAAGCCCATTAAAACCTGGTTTTGCATTATCAGAGGGATGTTTTAAAGACTAGCTTTGTCCTACCACCCAGACCAGCCCTTGCTGCCCGGAAAGCCCACCGAGGCCCACTCCTACAGAAGACCAGGGCTACGGAAGCAGCCAGAGTCCCCAGAAAGCCCGGCGCGGCGGTGGCGGGCGGGAGATTCCCCCCCCCCTCCCGCGGCACACGGCAAAGCACACGTTATAGAGCCAGCAGTTGCACCAGGTTTCCGGCCGGTAAGACCCCCGGTACAGGTAGGGAAGGCTGGACGCAGGGCTCCCCAGGGGTCCGGCCTCCGGAGGTACGCCCGCACCTCTCCGCCTCCCCACCCCCCCGCGGGGCCGGCAGCGCCGCCGCAGTCACGTGGGAGCGGGGGCTCCGCCGCCGGCGCACGCTCCGCGGTGACGTAACCCGCGCAGACCCCCTCCGCCGCGCCCCGGTAGCCCGGATGAAGCTGGAGGCGGGGGGG
>VYZX01015397.1:19342-48261 GCA_013401335.1 Brachypteracias leptosomus
CGCCCGTTCCGCGCCGCTCCCCATTCCCCCCCGCCCTGTTCCCCGGTTCCTCACTCTCGCGGCCGATCCCGCCCCCGAGACGAGAAGCAGCGCTCCTCACTTCTCGTCCCGCGCGGGGGGGATCCGCTTGGCCGGCCGGCCAGCTGCCCCTCCACCCACCCTCCCCTGCCCTCGGCCCGGGTGGTTCGGTCTTGCCCGGCAGCCGCGACCCGCTGAGGGTGATTCAGCGCTCATTAGCATAAGGGTCGTGGCCACGGCGCGGCCCCGCCCACGCGGCGGACGGTCCTTCCGGGGCGTGGGGTTTGGGACGTGTTCCCCGGACGTGTGACCCGTTTGTCGTCCTCTGCGGCATCCCCCGTGCCAGTGCCACACTCCCTCTGCCGTGTGCCCCGTGGCACACCTCCAGTGGTGCGTCCCCTTGCCCCTCTGCTGTGTCCCTGGTATCATGTCCCCCATGGTGCGTCCCATGTGCCAGGTCCTTGGTGCCATGTCCACACATTGCACCCCATGTGCCCCGTCCCTTGTGCTGTGCTGACCTGCCATGGGCTTCTCATGGAGACGTAGCTGTGCCCATGGCCCTTTGCTGGCTTGGGGTCCCTTCTGGGGGCCTCTTCCCCCTGTACTCCACCTCCTCCTAGAACCTGGTCCTGGCAGCATCTCACTGGTGTTCTCCATCTTCTCCACTCCTCTCCCTGGTGTGTCTTCTGCTCCCTTTCGAGGTGGTAGTCAGCGCATCTGGCCCATCCTTTTTCCCCCGGGGCTGGAGAGAAACAGGTAGGCTGGCTTTGAATCAGGATATTATCCCACCATGGGTGCTGCCACCCACCCCTTGCCACAGGCAGGGTGCAGGCAGCCCCCCTCTGAGCCAACCCCATCCCACAACATCTCAGAGAGATACTACTGCAGCCCATGTTAACGGCATGACCAATACCATTTTGTTACCCAGGGTACTCTACAAAAAACCCCTGTGTTAATTCTGAATTTGGAGCATTCATTAACAGTTGCTGCACCTGCTTTTGCTGCTGCTGCAAATCGTGCTGATCTTCTTGTGTCCTGAAATACCAGATCTCTTAATTAATTGAGGGCCACCTGCCTCTTTCCATTGTTGCCACTTTTTCTGACACCTTGGCCTCATCAAAGGGAAGGTGAGAGCAGGATTTAAATCCTGCTTGATGAATTCCCTGCCTGCTGGTTGAGCACAAATGGCTGGCATGTGCAGAGCAAGTGCCCACTGGCCCGGTGGAGCAGGTGGGCTTGTGGTAGGCTCTGTTGCCAGGTCTTCATGGGAATATTCAGCATGTGTCCCGTGGGACGAAAGCTGAGAAGCACAGAGCGGGCAGGAGGGGAGGAGAGGGCTGCCAGGGTTACAACCCCAGAGGGGAACCACGCCCCGAGCTCTGATAGAGGTGGATGCAGGGGCTGGTGGTCCGACCACAAGCAACACCACCACCACCACCATCACCATCACCTTCATCACAGTCTACCACTCCCACCACCACCATTACCACTCTGCTTTTCCTGCAGCACTGCATCCTGGGATGTAGTTTGCCAGCACAGTGCTGGCACTGTTGCTATGGCAGTGGCTGCTATTCCTAATGAGGATTTTCAGCAGCCCCCATTAACACCAGGAACCTTTCCTAGTGATGGGGACCTGGAGGTCGTCAAGTGAATTTCTCATCCCTCAGACACTGGTGGTGTTGGCAGCTCATTCACTAAGCTTTGTGGTGCTGGGCAAGGGCTTCAAAGCCCCAGGGACAGCTGTGTGCTGGGGCAACACCAGCATCGACATTTCAAGCAGGGACCCAGGGAACAGGGTGGATTTTAGGGGCTCCCAGAGGATGCTCTTCCCCCTGCTGCCACTGAGGCCTCCCCATGCAGCTCCTGGGTATCACGAGGCAGCCTGGCTGCCTGTTGCAGTGGCTCCCATTCCCCATGTGCTGTAACACTGCCTTGTCCTCTCCCTGCACCCATCTCCATGCCAGCTGACCTCACTGGCCCCACTGCCCCTCACCGACTGGGGCCTTCCCACAAATCATCCGACACCGTCTCCATGGCTCCCATCCACCAGAGAATGGCCATTGCTGCCAAACAAAGAGCCTCCTTGTAACAGCAAGCTCACGAGTTGTGGCGGTTGTGGCGCCTCAGGGACACTGTGTCTCCAGGAGGGCTGAGTGTCAGCTTGGTGGGATCCTCAAGGGCTGATCTTCTTTCCCTTTGGACCTGTGGGATGCTGGAAGTCTCCTTGCCCCTGTACTGCATTCATAGACAAATCCCAAGAGGCATGAACACCTTGAGCCAAGCCCTCTTGACCTTCCCCTCTTCCTCCTCCTCCTCCTTCTCTTTCTTCTCCCATGCTCTTCATTTGGGTCTCATTCAATGTCTCTGGGTTTCCAGCACTAAAGGTCTAATAAATTGAGTTTTCAGCAGAAATTGCTGATTCATAGAAAGGACTTTTTTTTATGCTTTTGAAATTGCCTTCTTCCAAAATATTTCATTTTAGATTTTCTCCCGTGCCCTGTATTTATTTCAGCCCCACTATGCCCCTCTTGTCCCCCCACCACTAGAGCCAGCCAGGCAGAGGCTATGAGAGATGATGGTGGGACTGGTGCGGTTCCTGCCACACATCCCAATGCAAACTCACTTCTCTCTTTGGGGAGGTCTGGGTGCTGAAGACAGGAGCATCCTGGACTGACTGATTGAGGGACCATGTGTGGAGCATCCTCCCGGGATGCTGGCTGAGCCATGCTGGTTGTCCCAGGGGTGGCTGTGATGGGTGGTTTGGGTGGATGCAGGAATCCCAGGTGAGTCAGAGGAGGGGAAGGACCATTTGGATGCTGGTGACAGCACAACACCTTGTCATGCCCAGGTGCCAGACAAGCTGCAGGGGGTACTCGGAATTAATTTAATGCTATTAAATCCTTTTGACACTGTTGCTGTTTAAAAGCACGGCATTTCCACCGTCACTGCTGCAGCGACGTCTCCTGTGCAAGCTCTGGAGCAGTGGACACCACTGGGCTGGGGTCTCTCCCATCCTGCTCCTTGGAGATGGGTCCACACTGCCCTCATGGGTGCTGCACCCCATCCAGCCCCCTTGGGGTGCTGCTGGAGGTTCTTCTGCCAGCACTAGCTCTGCTGTGTGGATGGAGGATGGAGGAGAAAATGCTTTCCTCCTCATTGAAAGGATGATGAAAGGAGGGAACAGAATTCAACGCAAAACCGGGAGGCGAACGCAGTATCAAAGGCAAAGAGCCGGAAACCCAGAGGCAGAACAATCCAAATTACCGTTCCCACAGCAACTCACACTCACCCTGCTCACACCACCAGGCAGCTGCATACCAGGCTGCCGCTGAATATGCACACACCCTCGCCATGGAGGCCGTGAGTTTGCCATCTCCAGTTCAGCCTTTTAATTTGGGGCTGGATTAACTCTGCTCTGCAACCAAAAGGGTGGTTTTAGGTTGCCCATCCCTATCCCAAGGAAAGGAGCAGAGGGTTGAGATAGGCTTAGGCTCTGGGTGCCACCACCTTATGAGGGGGGACACTTTCTAAGTGGCCTTATGGCAGATGCCTTCCCCATCACCCTGGGACCATGTATTCATCTTTGCATGGACAAGATATGCAGAAGAGCAATTTAACACAGGGCTCCAGCTTTCTTGGGCTGCTTCTAGCCAGCAGAAGCTGGACCCAGGCTGCTGGGCCCTGCCATCCAGGACAGCGGGGCCATCTCTCTGTCCCGATCCTGGGTTGGTTTTGGCTGAATAAACTGTTTGCTGGTGTCTGAACCTGCTTCTAAACATCACAGTGATGCCAGCGGCTTTGCCCATGTCATGAAGCAGGGCTGGAAGAGGTCTGGAAAGTCTAGAGGATGCTTTACTGGAGGACAGAGGTGCTTTGTCAAGAAATGCTCTGGCTAGCTGGTCCTCCTGAGGGGGTTTGGTGTTAATGTGTTAGAAAAAATCTGGGCAGGGCTCTCGGCCAGGGCTAGGGATGGAGGTCAGAAGGGGTCAGCGGAGCTGAGCTGGTGCCAGAAGCAGGGAAAAGGAGGGCTGGCAGCAGACCCATTGTCCTCAGCCTTGGCAGCAAGGGAGCAAACCCAGCTGGAGCATTTCTTCATTTGGTGTCTCCTGCCCTGTCTTGCTGAAATCACACAGCCGGAGTCACAGGGCTCAGGAGACTGTTCCCCAGCTCCTCCCAGCTCCCCATGTTCCTGGGGTGATACCATCTCCCAGGAGGTCAGCACCTTGGGTGATTTGCAAATGAAGTTTCTTTTGCTCTACTTGGGTCTCAGTTAACTGATTTCCATCCTGAGCTGTTAACTGCTTCTTATCTGGGACACTACCCAGTGGTAGACTTCTTGATTCTGTGATTCTGTGATGAGACAAAACAGGGGCCTCTAATCCCTATCCTATCCTATCCTATCCTATCCTATCCTATCCTATCCTATCCTATCCTATCCTATCCTATCCTATCCTATCCTATCCTATCCTATCCTATCCTATCCTATCCTATCCTATCCTATCCTATCCTATCCTATCCTATCCTATCCTATCCTATCCTATCCTATCCTATCCTATCCTATCCTATCCTATCCTATCCTATCCTATCCTATCCTATCCTATCCTATCCTATCCTATCCTATCCTATCCTATCCTATCCTATCCTATCCTATCCTATCCTATCCTATCCTATCCTATCCTATCCTATCCTATCCTATCCTATCCTATCCTATCCTATCCTATCCTATCCTATCCTATCCTATCCTATCCTATCCTATCCTATCCTATCCTATCCTATCCTATCCTATCCTATCCTATCCTATCCTATCCTATCCTATCCTATCCTATCCTATCCTATCCTATCCTATCCTATCCTATCCTATCCTATCCTATCCTATCCTATCCTATCCTATCCTATCCTATCCTATCCTATCCTATCCTATCCTATCCTATCCTATCCTATCCTATCCTATCCTATCCTATCCTATCCTAATCTTGTTCCCTTCCCATCTCTCTGTCCAGGATTTCCCTGCCACACATAAGCCCTCTGATCTTTCTCTTCTCCATGCCATGTTTGTGGTGAATGTGGCTGGGAAATCATCCTTCTTTCTAGTTTCTTCAGCTCCTGGGGACAGTGCAGAGAAAAGCTGTTGGGTTTTTTTCCACTGTCCTTTTCCTGACATGCCAGGAGGGAAACAGGAGGAGCTCCTGGTCCTCTTCAGGACCACACGCCGTGCGTTGGCTGGTCTTCTCTGTCCATCCCTCTGTAGGGCATCCATACCTGGACCTCAGCACTCAGCTGGGAGCAGGGATCAGCCAGGGCTTCCCATGAAGAGATTCTGCCTGTGGTTTGAAAATAGCATTTATTTGCTCTGGGTTACCATAGTTACTTGTGGAAGTTGCATGGTGCTGCTTCTGCTGCTTGGTTGGGCGAGTCTCTCTGACGCAGCATGACCGGCTAGTTTTACCATCAAATGGACCCATCAAAATTGCAGGGTTTTTTTTTGGATGCTGGGTGGGATCTGTGTAGGAAGCCCAAGCCACCCCTCACACCTTTCATCAGCCCTCTCTTCTAAGTGTTGGATGCCCCCGCAGTGCTGGGTCCTTGATCATCTGCTTTGCATTGCTAGAAGGAGCTGACGTCATCTTCCCAGGGCCAAGCCTGAACTTGTGCTGCATCTTGGAACTCTGGAAGTCAAATACTGAGAGCCAGCATGGCAAAACTCCCTGCTGCAACCCCACACCTGGTTTTGGGGGAGCTGGTCTGCAAATGGGGGACTGGGGCAGCTGAGGTGTCCTGGAGAGACAGTTTTGGAGAGATAATGCTTGGCGAGAAAGGACTGCAGAGTGCTGTGATGGGGCTGGAAGCTGGGGGTGACAGCTCTTCAACCAACAGTGACCAGCAACTCTGCATGTAAAACACTGCACACATTAAAACACCGCACACATTCATGTTACTTTGCATAAGCAATGGAGCTTGTCCTTGATGCTGAACCTGGCAGAAAAGAGCTCCAGCAAAGCCAGTGGGAGGGATGCTCATTGTCAGGAAGCCGTGTGTGGGGCTGTGCTCCCACGTGGAGAAACCCAGAGCAATGTAAACTCAAAGCGCAAGTCAGTCTGGCACTGGAGCCTCTGAACTGCAGGATTCTCCTGCCAGCTGCTTGCAGGAGCAGGTGGTGTTTCTTACCTTTCCTCCGTGTGGGAGAGCCAGGACCTGGCCCGGGATGCAGGTGGGACTCATCCTTGTGGACATTTCCCTGTCAGCCCTGGGAGCTGGTGACCTGTCTGTCCTGCAGGCAGCTGCCCAGGGAAGAGCAGGAGCTGGGGATGAGGAGCACATTGGGGGCAGGACAAGGCAAAGCCTGGGGTGCTGCACTCCTGCTGTGTGGTCACCTCTTTTTTGGGATGAAGCTACTAGCACAGAGCCTAGTTTTGGGATGTTGCTTGGCACCATGCCCAGTTTTGGGGAGAAAACATGGACTGGTTTCTACCAGGAAAGGTGAGGCTGAGGCTTTCTGCTGCCTGGATAGGAGCTGCTTCAGAGCTGTGTGCCTGGCTGCCACAAATCTGTCCTTTGTCATCAGGATGGGACAATGCCATGCCTCTGATCCCTCCACAAACCCACTCCTTCTCTGTGTGCCTTTCCTCTGAGCTGCTGCTACCATGCGGCGAGGCAGCCAACACAATCCCCGTATGTCTGTTCCAAGCTGTGCCAGGGCAGGAGCCTTCCCTCCTCTGCTTCCCTGCCTGGCTCAGCTCTCACCAGAGTATCCTACCACCAATTAGCAAATTAAATTCAATCCCACTGGAACTTTTCAGGTATTCCTGCATGGCTGCTCTGCATTTGGCTCCACCAACCTTGGTTCCTGCACTCTGATGGAGCATCATCTCTGGCATGCCGGCTCTGGTTGACTGCTGTGCCATGCCATGCCATGCTATGCTGTGCCATGCCATGCCATTTAGATATTAGGAAGAAATTCTTTACTGAAAGAGTGGTTAGGCATTGGATCAGGCTGCCCAGGG
This sequence comes from Brachypteracias leptosomus, assembly GCA_013401335.1. Classification (NCBI taxonomy): domain Eukaryota; kingdom Metazoa; phylum Chordata; class Aves; order Coraciiformes; family Brachypteraciidae; genus Brachypteracias; species Brachypteracias leptosomus. Next base: position 26,362 of record VYZX01015397.1, read on the forward strand.
AAGTGGTGGAGTCACCATCCCTGGAGGCATTCAAAAATTGAGTAGATGTGGCGCTTCAGGACATGGTCTAGTGGTCAGGGAGATGTTGGGATGAAGGTTGGACTTGATGATCCTAGAAGTCTTTTCCAATCTAAATGATTCTATGATTCTATGCCGACCTCTGCTCCAGGCTTCTCATGCCTACATACCCCTCAACAACTAGAGATGAGACAGAGCTGATGTCAGTGCTGGTGTCAGCTGGCTGGGAGCCCCCAAAGCTCTGCTTCTCTGGGGCTCACTGGACATGGAGTACTCCTGCCCTCCTCCTGCACACATATCTCTGCCAGGTTTGACTAATACCTATAGAAAAGGGTATTTTTGACTGGGTGAAGAAATTTTCCAAAATTGTCCCCAACAAGTGTTCTGTGCATGAGTTGAACCAGTTTTCCTGCAGAAGCATTTCTGGATGTGGGTACTGGCAGCACCCCGACCTTGCTTCGCCTTTCTGGAGGTCCATGGGTGACACGTCCGGCCCCTGGCAGCCTCCGTTAACTCACAATGGGACACAGCATCCCCCCAGCCTCACCCCCTGCCCAGATGCTGAGTGAAGGATGGGGCAGCTGGCTCCACAGCAGCTCTCCAGCTGTGTCCTTGCTGTCCAGGAGCACCCAAACTGAAATGTTTTGGGTGAGCCAAATTAAACAGCACTCGATTATGGCTTTGTTTCAGCAAAGACAAACTGGAAGGGAGAAGGGACATGTTTTCCTCTGCTTTTGTTATTTCCTTCTCAAGTCATTATTTCCTTGCTGGGTTTGCTGGGGAATGGGAGCTGCCAGCTGAGTCCAGCTGGCTCCAGAGCTGCTGCCTGGCAGGGCAAAAAGCCTTATTATTTTGAGAGTCATTTTTCTGTTTCCTGGGTTTCACATCTCTCTTGCACGCAGTTCCTCTCCCACAATGCCTGATGCAAAAAGTTCGTTAGCTAATCAAGGGGATAAGGAGCACATCTGCTTATCTGAGCTGCCCGGAGCCCTGTGCCAGGGCAGGCAGCCATACTTGCCGGCAGTGCCAGTGCCTGCTTCCCAAAAGCATGCCGGCCCCATTGGAAATGAGCATCTCATTGTGAATGTGGAAGACCACAACCATGCAGGACGGGCTCCATCAGTGGAAGAGTTTCTGTTCCTCTTGGGCTGCAGGAAGTAATTTGGTGTGCAAAATTCATGTCCCAAGATGGGGTGGGCTGGGCTGAGCTTTCAAGGTCTCCCATGTCCCTGGCTTCATGTGTTGTCTCCTCCTCTGAACTTCCAGAAAGCACTAGTGCATGCAGCCAGTCTTACCCTGCTCCTGAAGACTGTATTTTAGAGCAGCCTTGTGGGACACAGAACCTAGCCCCAAGGACAGGATTTGCCTGACCACGGTGGCTGGGCCAGTTCTGCACCCACCCAAGAAGGGGAGTGAGCAGTGAACATCTCCAGTTGATGCAGTTGGGGAAAGCAGAGGCAGGTCGAGGCGGGACAACAGTCTCTGACAGCCTGGGGCTGTCACAGCTTTTCTCTGGAGTGGGCAGGGAATAGTGCTGGAGTTTCCTCTGCCCATGTTCATTCTGGACCATGCTGCACATGGCATAAAGAAACTCTTCTGGAGGAAGCTCCATCATGCCCAGTCAAAGATGGCCTTAATCCAGCTTTGTGATCCTAGCAAAAAGACCACAAGGAAATTGGGAGACCTCCAAAGGGTCCAGTGCAAGTTTTAGAAGAGCAGGGAGCGGTCAGTTACCTGCAGGTTCCTACTGTCTTTTTATAGTTGCATCACAGGAGCACCCCAAGCCTCAGCCAAAGATGGGGTCCAGCCATGTACACCACTGTCAGCAGGAGATGCGCTGCTCTCCAGGGCAAAATACCCAAGAAAGATAGTATTTGGTAGAAGAAATTACTGTGCATCATGGACCTGCTCCCCTCAATGCCACCAAAGCAGCAGACCTGGACCATGACCCCAGGGTTTCCAAAGCCCAATCCTCTGCTTTTTAGGCTGACCATCCATTATGGGCTCAGCAGGCATCGCAGGGCTGCAGGGAGATCACAGAATGGTAGGGGTTGGAAGGCATTTCTGGGGATCATCTTGTCCAACCTCCCTGCTTCAGCGGGTCACCCAGAGCAGGTTGCCCAGAATTGCGTTCAGGTGCATTTGGAATCTCTCCAGAGAAGGATACTCCACAACCTCTCTGGGCAGCCTGGGACAGGCTCTGGCACCCTCATAGCGAAGAATTTTTTCCTCCGTTCAGATGGAACCTCCTGGGTTCCAGTTTGTGCCTGTTGCTCCTTGTCCTGTCGCTGGGCACCACTGACAAGAGTCTGGCATGATCCTCTTGCTTACCACCCTTTAGCTATTGATCAGCATTGATCAGATGCCCTCTGAGGCTTCTCTTCTCCAGCTCAACAGCCCCAGGGCTCTCAGTCTTTCCTCACAGAGATGCTCCAGTCCCTTAATCATCCTCATAGCCCAAGGGATCTTGAATTTGGGCTCTTTGCTGGGGACATGGAGCCATAACTACATTAACCACGGGGTTTTGAAGAGGCAACAGCCAAGATGGCAAAGTTCAGGGCATGTGGATGAAAAGGGCAAGGGTGCTTGTGGGTGACAAAAGATCACACAGGGATATTGGCTCAGAAAGGGGAAGAGGTAGAGGAGACTCAGTGGAAATACATGGGGGACACATGAAAATAATCAGTTCCTCTTTCTGCCGTATCTCATAAGTACAGTGCAGAAACTAAAAAGCAGCATAATGTGGAACAGATTAAAAAAGGCCGATTTTATGTATTTTATTTACTGTCAGGTTTTGAAATACACTGGCCAGAGGCAAGGACAGCCACGTCCAGAGCCCAGATCACAGCCCAGGTAACGCAGCATCGTGTTTTCCAGCACTGCATTGAGGGGTTTATAAAACCAAGAGATTTTCAAGCAGGAATAAATCCAGCTTTGTGGCTCCTTTGTCTTTTGTGAAAGGTAAACACTGTCACCTTTAGTCCCCAGTGGAAACCAGGGACATCCAGGGATGATGAGCACAGTCCCTATGGCATCCCCACAGCCTGGCCCTGTGCTGGACTCTCCCTCCTGACCACGGAGGGGGAAAGTGACTGGTCCCAGCATATGCTGGGAAATTGAGGACACCTCCCTGCAACACAGGGAGCTGTGATAAGATTCCAGCTCTTTAAATAACATCAGCGCAGTAAATCTCCAGCAAGCCAAACATCTTCAGTCAAAGCTGAACTTGTCCCTCCTCCATCCTCTCTCTAGGATGCGACATTGCTGTGTCCTCACCCCATCCCTTGTGCACAGCTGGCTCCAAGCTGGCTGGACACAGAGAGGGGCAAGGTGCATGGTCCTGGGCCTCTCTGAAGAACATTCTGTCTCTTCCATGAAGAGATTTTTTCCCATCAGCTGATACAGTCAGGATCACACCAGGCAGCCTGAGCTCAGGAATAGCTCCTTATTTAAGAACGCCTGTACAGTTACATGTGTTAGTAATACTTGCTGATGCACAAGCACTATGCTCACCCAAGCTCTTGCTTCTTCCTGGAGTCCTTCTCATGTTTGTGGCCCAACCCTCCCCACTTCCATACTTGCAGAGAAGCTGCAGTGTGCTGGAGCAGCCCAGCAGATCTTGTGACACTCGTCTCTTTGCCCTTCACTTACTGGGAGACACGGGCAAGGAGCTCCCCACCAAGGTGGCTGGATGGGGAGCAGCAGCCCTAGGCTCTGGACCTCACCTGGGAACCACACAGTCCAAACCTAGGTGCATGGCCCTCCAGTAGGAAACATTTGTGACTGGGACAGGGAGATTTTTGGCCCTCAAAGGCTTTCAGGACAGATCTCTTCCATGGTTGCTTCAGTGACTGTGAGTAACCAGCAGCAAGGGAGATTTGTTTGAGATAAGGTCCTTCAGAGAAAACACCAGGGGTTGTTTGAGGTCATGTCACTGGGTGGCTCCAGGTTTCAAGTAGGACCTGCTGGACAATCTCTAGTCATGCAACCTTGGGAGAGGGGAGACCCTGAGGACAGGAGGGACAGAGCTGGTCCCACAGCCTTAGCATGACCCAGGGAGGGGTGGAAAGACATAGCTGCAGCAGTGCCCAGGGCCGTGGAGGGCTTGCTGCTGAATACACCTGCTCCTGTGGTGCCAAGAGCAGCCTGTTTCTCCAAAAACACTGCCCAGAATGTAAAAACTTTCTAATTCCCCTTCCTCCCCATGCTCAAAGCCCAAATCTTTTGCCCCAGAGGTGGTTGCTCATCATGTGCCTTTCATCAGCCCCAGCAAGCAGCTGGGTTTCACATCCCTGTGCTTCTGAAAACCTCCCAGGGTGGGGGCACACAGATTGTGGAAAGGGAAAGGACCTTGGGCAGCCATCTCGCAGTCTTGTTTAACCTCTGCAAGTTCTTCTGGTTAGTAGGGTGCAGATTAAACATTAAGCTCTTAAAAAACATCCTTTGCCTCAAAAAAACCCCAGCAAAAAGGCAGGACAGGAACTGGCTAGTACAGATGGTCACGAGAATGTACCCTTGTTGTGTGTACAAGGAAACACAGAGCCAGCCCCTGCAAGTAAGTTCTGGCTGTGCAAGAGATGGATCACGGCAAAGGTCATGACATACAATTCAGGCCAAAGGCTTCTGCTTGGAGCTTGTTTATGCTGGTCTACAGGCCAAGAGCCTGCCCTTCCCTTTTCTTTTGGGAGCCTCCTCTTTGCAAATGGCTCTTTAGGGCAGCCTGGGGGCTGGGACAGGCACCAGCTGGAGGTTGCTCTGACCCAGGGAATAGGCTTGAGTATCTGCTCCCACCAAACAAAGGAACAGCACGTCTGCCCAACCAGATATAGGATAGAAATTCTCTCCAAGCTGCCAGTCTGAGCTAGAGGCAGTTCCACAACTGTCAGAGCACTGAGCACAAAGTAGACAGCTGTGCTGGAAAGAGGTGCTTTGACCTCTCCTTGGAAACCCCTACATTTGCCCCTATCTCCACTCCCAAGGCTATGTCCAACATGTTCATCAAATTTCTTCTACTAGTCAGTTATTCCCCCTCTGATTTCCACTTCTGCAATTTCAAACATCTGTATGTGACTACATTATTGCTCATCAGGGAAGGAAGCTGTCCCAAGAACACCCACACCCTCAGAACTGCTGACTTATGGTTGAGTAGAGCACTGCGGTCCTTGAAGTTAAACTGCTCCCTCCAGAACCAACAATTCACAAGCAGGGACCAAACCCAGGTGCACAACCCACGGTGTAGCTGCAAGTGAAGTTGTGGCTTTGAGACATGCCTTTATCTGCCCAAAGGAGTGCAAGATTACACTGCCACATAGGAGCTGTAGCCAACGTTCCTGTAGCACATGACAAAGCATCATGAACTTATCCATATAGGTTGTGACTATTGTTAAAAATGAGGCAGCTCCTCAGAGGAAGGGAATATCAACAAGTATTTCTGTGAGTTGTGGAACTGCTGAAATCAGTTTTTCTCTGGCTTTGTCTCAAGGGTGGGTAACTGGGAGGACTCAGTTATCCAACAAGGGTCACGCCCTTGCTGCAGCCCTTCCCTCTGTGGCTCTCTTCCCAGTCCTGTGACAGCCAAACCTGGAGAAATGCAGCATCTCTGAGGCTTTGTTGCCTTTTCCCCCCATTACATTTGCATGAGTGTGGCCACGAGGAAGGTCCTACAGCACTTTGGCTGTGGAGGCAGCAAGGAAACCTGGACTCCTCTGTTCCACCATACCTGAGGGTTCTCTCTACATAATGCCCTCCAATTGAGGAGAGCAGGTGGCTGCATGGCTTGCAGAGGCACAACTGGTGCATGGCAAAGCTTCTGTGGGAGCCGAGATAACAGAAAGGACTGATGGAGATGTACCTATCCTGTCTGCTCAACTGGCAGCTGGCTGCCATGATGCTGGCTGCAGGGCACCACAGCTCAGCGAGACATCCCCCAGCCACTGACCTTGTGCTGCTGGAGCAGGCAGAAGCTGTCCTCTCACTGCTAAGGGCCACCTCCATCAAGCACTATGATTCAGCAAGCAAGAGATCAAGGGACAAAATACTAGCCTGGATGTACAACTCTACCCAGCTCAGCAAATGGTGACAAATCTTGAAGTCTCAGTCCTAAGCCTCCCTTGAACAAAACTGGACCAGTTGTTGCTCTGCAGGACTCGTAGCAAGCAACCAACCTTGTTCTAGTTGTGGTCTTTGTTGGGCTTGAATTCAGAGGCTCAACAAGATGAATCCACCAAAGTATGGCACACTGCAGAAGGTTAAATGGTGCCCATGTGTGATGTTTCTTGAAAGGGACTGGCTGTCTGAGGCAATGCCTGCAGCACAGCAGGGAGCTTCACAGTGCAGGGGGCAAAAGGAGGTTCTCATGTTAACCCATGCAGCTTTAAGGAAGTAGGATTTCACAGCACGGGGAGGAACATTTGAGGAAGAGAAATGGACTGTGCCTCAGCCATTGTAAGCAGGCCAGCAGGCCCTGATGGCAGCTGATCCTGCTGAGCTGGTGGAACCAATGCTGGTGCTGCTCCCTCTGCAACATGCACAGGTCAAAAATGTGGACTCCCAGTTGTTTATGGCACAGAGGATCCAGCATCATGTGGACTGGGAGAACAAGTCGTTGAGCAATGACTTGCTGGACTTGCGCTCTTTCTTTCCTACAGCTTTTCAAAGCTGCCTCCTTCACCTTGCAGCTGCAAGAGATGAGGAGGATGACAAATCCAGTCAGAAACCCTGCCAGTCAATGGCAGATGAGGGCATAGCCCTTAACTTTGGAGGACAACTTAACCACAGAAAGGGAGGTGACTCACCAAGTGATGACCTGAAGCTGTCAGCAATGGCGGGTGTGTGTGTGTGTGTGTATCCAGGTTCAGGGACAGCACAGACAGGCCTTGTGCCTTATGCGTAGTGGTGTGAGAGAACTCAGCACCGGGTTAGCAGAACAGGAGCTGAACGCTCTCGAGTATCGCCCAGCTAAAGTCTGGGTCCAGTTCCACTGAGCAGCTATTTGTGTGATATAAAAATGGAGTCAGAAGGAGGCTAAGACACCAGAGCATGGTCAAGGAGTCGAGTCACAACCCTCCCGGCTGCTCATGCAGATGCTCTTGCAACCCAAAGTGGTGCTTGGGAAGAGCGATACAAAGCAGGTCTGGAAACACCCAACAGGGTGCTTTGAAAGGCAGGAAAACCTTCAGGTTTGCTGCCAGAAACAGTCTTGTGCTACCAGTTGGTTATAAAACCCCTCCCAAGGAGCATATACCTGTGTCGCATTTACAGAAAGCTGTGCATAGAAAATCCAGGAAAAAAGACACAATTAGTGAACATCACACTCTTCTCATAGGGCAGCACCATGGCAAGACAGAGGACAGACACTGAGGTGCTTGGAATGGGTCCAAAGAAGGACAACAAAGCTGGTGAGGGGTCTGGAGAACATATTTTACGAGAAGTGGCTGAGGATTGTTTAGTCTGGAGAAGGCTGAGGGGAGACCTTACTGCTCTCTACAATAACCTGAAAGGAGGTTGTAGAGAGATGGGTGTCACTCTCTTCTCCCAAGTAACCAGTGATAGGATGAGAGGAAATGGGCTCAAGTTGCACCAGGGGAGGTTTAGGTTGGATATTAGGAACAATTTCTTCACTGAAAGAGTGGTCAAGCCCTGGAACAGGCTGCCCAGGACAGTGGTGGAGTTACTATACCTGGAGGTGTTAAAAAAATGTGTAGACATGGCACTTTGGGACAAGGCTTAGCAGTCAGGGTAGTGTTGGGTTGATGTTTGGACTTGATGATCTTAGCGGTCTTTTCCAACTTTAATGATTCTATGACAGCATTCCTTCTCCAGGAGCTAAAGCTCCTCCAGCTTCACTGTGGACTACCAGCCCCTGGAGTCATCCCTCAATTTTCCCATCATCAAGTCCTTCAGTTATGATAAAGAGTTCCCACCACTTGATGCAATCACGCCAGACCATTTTCCTTTCAAGGTCCTCAGTGATGTAAAGCAGCTTCAAGATTCCAAACCATCAGCCTGTATTACCCAGCTCCCCAGGATCCCTCAGTTACACCTTCCTGCCGCTGGGAAGATTTGTGGCATTTAAAGCTAAGATCACTTTTGTAAATCAAGTGAAGAAGTAATCAGACCCCTTTTCCCTACTCAGCTTGATAACATACACTAAGTCCTAGGACTCTTGGCTTGCAAGAATGGATTTATTTGTCATTGAGGGGAGAAAGCAACTGAGAAGCAGGCCAAGGAGAACCTCTAGCGGCCACGGGCTTGCTTTACAGCAAGCCCTCATCACAGCAGCGCAGAGCTGGCAGGAAAAATCACCCGTGAATTGTTTCTGCAAGCTCACCAATCCCCCACTTCCACATCACATTACCTCAGAGCACAGCTTTGCTCTTCAGAACGGCTGAGCACAGAAGCACAGGAGGCCCTGTTTTCTGCATGACATGGAGATGCTGGGATTTGTGGGTTTCTTTCCTTCTGCCTGCCAGGAGTTTTGCTCGAACCCCAAGAATTTAGTGGAATATCACTGGAAGCTCAGCTTTTTTACGTCATCAGTCACTGCCCGCAGGGAGCTTCCAAAAGCATTTCGAGCAGAGGATCTTGATATCCTCCAACTACATCAATAAGTTCCTCTAGTTCCCACAAGTCTTACATTGAAGTTCCAAGCATTGGCAAAGAGGTAACAGGAATATTTGTTAAACCCAGTGCCGCTAACCAGAAACACTCCTTCCAACCATGGCCAAAGCACCAGTGCTGTTATAAGGCACATGGGCAGGGAAGAAATCCAGGTTAAACCCATTGAGAAGAACCAAAACATTGGTTTTGGGAGCAGCTCCCTGCACGAGCTGCCTGCCTACTGCCAATGGTCCTGTTCTGCTGGCACAAGAAAGGCCCAGCAAGAGCGGTGCTGACCTGCTGGGTTGATGATGGTGTTTACATGCAGAGGATGCAACAGCACTGTTGGTCTGATCTACTGCTGCTGGTGGTGGAAGTCACCTCTAAGCTCCATTTTAAACCCAGGCTGGGGCAAAGGCCAAAGGGAAGAAGGTTCATTTCAGAATTTGCCAGTCTAAGGCTTTTTACAGGCAGTTTGGCATCTGATCTTGGTGGAAGCCTTGTGAGATCTGAAACGGTCAGGAACTGTGGTCACTTCACCATAGTGAGGAGTTCATGTGAGAGAACACACGGCTCCAAGGTTTATTTCTTGGTTTCGGCACGCCATTTGCTATAAGGGCTACAGGAAGGAAAATAGCTGAATGAAGGACAAAGTCAGCAGCCTCCACAGTCAAATATCTTTTAATATAATCCAAGAATCCGCACAGTAACAAAAATAACATCAATGGTAGGTCAGAGATTTCAAAGACGAAGTAGGAAACCGACCCAGCAGCACACCACCACTCATCTGAGGAAAAACATCACTCCAAATAATACGCATACTCAGCTCAACTACAAAGAGTCTGAAATTCATGACAACGAGCTGTAAGAAAGGCACCTCAATGTTAGCAGCCAGGTGCCCAAGCCCCCGATCTGTCCAATGACCAGACTCTGGGTGTCAGTCATAGAAGCTGAGCTCTCCCAGCAGCTCTTGGTCCCTGCTGACCATCGCTCACTCCCCAGCAAAAATGTGGACAGATTTGCAAGGACAAAGTACACAATTTCAATGCACACACATGAACAGCAGTTCATGGATCAGCCAGTGCCACCACTCCATGGCTAAGCACAGATCACTATTGGGATGAAGTTTAACTCTTTCAAGAACAGTACTGCCCACCTAATTTGTCTTCAGTTATCTCAATGCTGAGGAAATGGGAGGTTTTCCCTTCCCTTTGTTAATTGGCCTCTATTAATAGGAGGTTGATTAACATGCTTCATCAGAAAAGGGAGCATGTCCAAGTGCATGATCTGTAGGAATGACAGACTAGGTGCAGTGATGAAGTCTGGCCAGCCTGGCTGACAGCTGGAAATCATTCCTGTGGCCTGGAAATGGCTTAGATGCCATTTACAATAAAATCAGATTTCTGGTGTCATGAGATTCTAGTCTTTTCTGCCTTCAAGTAAATATTACAAAGCAAAACTAGCTTATCAGGAAAGAAAACATGCTCCTGAAGATCTGATGCTCAGCCTCCAGCTCCACACCAAACAGCCCATCAGAAGACACTGGCACTCCTGCTGTCACTGCTGCCAGTAGGACCACAAACAAGGGCTACACACTACATCAATGCTTGTTCAGAACTATAAGGTGACCAAAGCACTTCACAGCTGGGAGTGCTGTCTGTACTTCAGACAAATTTAACTTTCTGATAAGGTGCCCATTGTAGTCATTGTCTTAACAACCAGCCTATGGTCTCCACCTCAAGAGCTCTGCTTGTAACACAAATTGGTGGCTTAATTACCTGAAATCTGATATACCCTTGCTTATCAACAACCATTAACTACACAAGCAGAAAAATGTGTCTATGCTAAAAGTCATGATGCTACTCCTCTAAGGTGGCTTACAACTACAACAAGAGTTACACATGAGGATTTGTGCATGAGAAGGAACTGTCACTTTTACTGAACCAAACAGCTGTGTGATGATGACACAGCACTGTCCAATTCCTCCTGCTAGATTATTGCAGCCTCAATTCAAATGTAAACCACACATACTAGTCCTGCAGGATGTCTGCACCAGGGTACTGATGTATTAAACTAAAACCATCTTGTGCCTCAAGACTAATACAACTATGACCAGTCAGCAGAAGGATCACCCATTAACCCTTTTACCTCCTTCTGTGATTTGCAAACTCAGAAGTCATCAAACTGCTCTGGGCAAAGCGTGATCTCTAAGCATACCATGCGGGTTGCAAATGCAGAAACACTGAGCAGTGGGCAGACAGTGCCAGCCGCCCAGCACAGTGCCTTACTTAGAGAATGAAGATTCACCTTTAGTCCCGCGTGTAAGACTGGTTGGCGATCTAGATAAGCTACAAAAAGGGGTGTTTTGTGGACCTTTGCTGCCACGGGACTTGGGTTTCACTGGCATTGCGGCATCAGGGATAGGGTGGTGGTAAAAAACACATCCCCACTGCCAGCTGCAGGAGAGATTCTGCCAATAAAACTGTTTCACATTCAGTGTAACACCAAAGTCCCACAAATCCTGCCAACACAGAAGGAATTTCTGACACGCTAACAAGCTGAAAATTAATGTTATTGTGTTTTGGCTTCTTCTTTTTTCAAGGGCACCTCAAACAAACTTGAAAGAGAGGAGATGGGGACAAAACTGAAATCCCACCTATATTTAAGAGAGCCTACTAAACGGGATACATTCTTTGAGCAATTTTTTTGTCTGAGGAAGCTCATGGGATACTAGCAAGTGCAAAAAGATACAGCTAGCTTTGAAAAAATAGCAGAAGGCAGCATCAGCCAGTATTTGTAAAAACCCAGATATGACTGTTCAAGTTCCTTCCCATCAAAATACAGATGTAGAACTGAATTATATTTTCCTTTCTAGTGCAACCCAGCTTACGGGAAACCCATGATGAGAGCTGGACAGAGCTCACCGAGTTAAAAGTGGGAAAGAAAGAGGCCCTATGCTGACTCCCAACCAGGGTACAATAATCCAATCCCAAATATAAATGGTGCAAGAGACCTCTTGAACTGTTGCTTATGAAGTCTTACATTTCAAAGAGTTATTTTGACAAAAATTCAAAATGGCACCTTAAGAAGCACGCCACGTTTTCGCCAAGTTTATGTACTCTGCAAGAGGCAACACTTGACCAAGACATGGTATTTTCGATAGCAAGCTAAACAAGACAGTGTAACCAAGACTCACCCGTGACCTCTGAATATTAACATGACCCTGTCCAGACTAGCTAGAGATTTTATCACTATAAATTTTCAATTTTTCCTTTTAATGAACTTCAAATTTAAGTAGCAATAACAGTTCCCCCACTTTACAGCTATTTTTTAGATTGAACTGCTGAAAAAAACAGCAATTCCTCTTTCCTCTCATTTTACTTGTTGTGGTAAATCTTCTAACTAGCAAACTGAAGCTTTGAGAGCAACCTGTCGTATGCTCTGGACCATCCACTGATGCTGATGTGCTTCGTGTGGGATAAGTTCTACAGCAGATACTGCAAGTTTTAGATAAAGACACCAGACAATTGCCTCCAGATATCACATGCTTGCAGAGAACTATATGAATTCTTCGGAGTGAGCAAAAGCCTCTTTGCATCATCCAAAACCTACCAGAACACTGCTGGCCAACAAGTGTTACCTTCTTCAGGATCTCAACACTGGAAAGACTCATGATATGGAGAAATGATGCTCCTGGGAGTTCTCCTGGGAAACTTGTCCACTCCCAGAATAACATCACACAGAAGACATCCCTCCCATCTCTCTGCATTTCCTTGAGGGGAGACCATTGATTTTCTGTATCGCAATGTCTAATTCCCCAAACACGCAGTGCTCTCAGCACAGTTGTTCTCAGATTTAAAGCTCCATTTCAGCTTCCAGCAAAGCTGAAGAAAGGGAGGTTTCTGCGCACTGCACAGACACTGTAGCTTTCAGCTGCCTGAAACAAGAGTGAATTTGAAGTCATTATACTGATATGAAATAGGAATGTAAACAAAATCAAGACTTTGAGATATCGTTGTCCAGCCTGGATGCCTTTTGCAGAGGCAGACTGCCCAAACAGATGCCACTGGAATGTATCAAGGGTTCAGGTACAAGAAGGCTAAGTAGCAATCATGGTTCTTGTGTGAATTGAGAGCTTTCAGAACTTAGGAAATTATACTGATTTGTCTGCACCACATCTGCTTATAGTAGGGCAATGATTTTATGAACTACTGTTCTATGTCAAATCTGAGGTTATCAGCATTCCCTGTGAGCAGACATTTGATATTACTGGCTGAAGGTAGACACTGGTGCCAGTGGCACACAGCTCTGCAGCACAGCTCAGCCACCCCTGTACTTCCAAGGAATTGCATCAAATTGCAAACCAGTCCCACGAGATGGACTTGTACTCATTTAGGATGGTTTGAAGTCATTACATTTTCATTTCTGTCTAATAACAGGACCTGAATCCAGATCTCTAGAGGTAAAAAGCTAAGGAGTTAATCCAATACATTACTTCACCTTGACTTGTCTTAAATAAAATAAGAGTAAACAACTAAGCCCTGCATTCAAGTGCACCACTTAGTAATTACTAAAGAAACACTGAGCCCAGTAGAAGTTACATTCCTACGTGGCTCCCGCATTAGAATTTGCCTTGGGACAAATCCTAGGAAAATTAAAAAACAAGTTGATTAATGATAGTCACGTCAACCATTCATGGTGTCCCTGAAGCCCCACACCTCCAATACAGAGATCTGAAAGCTTTCAGAGCACAGTGGCTGATTATTGAAAGTATTGCAGTGGCTGGTTCTTCCATGGTTCAGATCTGCATCGAGGTACAGAGCTTGGCCATCACCACCTCCTGTGAAGAGACAAAGACAGTGTAAGGGTGTCTCTGCATTTCTTAGCATGGAAAACTGCTAGTAAAAAAAAAATGGACCAAAGTGCTTTTTTCATGGGAACAACTGGAATCTCTGTGTGACATCTGCTTGCTGTATCCAGGTGTAACAGAGTATGATCAAATGTATAGCGCTTAAATGACACCATCAGAACAGCATGGTTTGGTTTTTTTTAAAATTTGAAATAAAACAGTAATGCAAGGCAGTAAGAACAAGAAGCCTGACTCACAGGCCTGCATTTAAGATTTGTTTTTCAGAGCTGCAGGATCTTGGAAGCTACCAACTGCTTATTTTCCTTCCAAGTAAAGAAAAACCAAAGAATTCCGATAGCAGTCAAAAATCAAAGTTGGGAGAAGAATAAGACCAATAAGTAACACTACTGTCTTGGTCTTCAAAATCACTATAAAACACATAAGACTTAAAAGCATTTTGATTATCTGTGGGTCTCTGGCAAGACTCTCAGAACTTATGGTCAGAAAATGCAGTGAAGTGAAATAACTTTAGACAGAAATGTGTTAGGAAAACAAAAATGAAGATTCCCCTACTGCTTATAGGGCAACCATCTAAGAATGGCTACCAAAAACATCTGAAGAAGCAAAAGGGTGGAAATTCTGGTCTACAGCTGGAATTGTACAACATTCATTTCTATGTATCTGCTACCCAAGCTTCTATTTCTCTTACTACTGTCCACAGTGTAATATATGGTAAATATAAGTGATTCTCTCCCCTAAAGCTGATAGAAGAGCTGGGGGGATATATGCTCAACACAAAAGATCTCAGAAGTATCTGTGATACTTCATTAGTAGGGGTTTCTATTTCAGTTACACATGCACTGAAGCTCTCACCAGCCCAGTTGATACTGTAGCAGCCCAACTTGCACTCAATTAGCGCACGTGCTGCTAAGTGAGAAATCGGCCCATGCTTGATGTTACAGAGGAAATCACCAGGCTAGCTGCTCTCCCAACAAGTGTCATGTAAAGCTTTTTTTTGGAAAAGGACAGCTACAATTTTATACCTGTTCCTTGTAAATCCCATTTAGGTGACAACTTTACTAAGCAGGCTTTTGCCAAAGTCAGCAGCACCACAGACCAAATAAAGTTCCAGGAGAATTAACATGTTTTATAGTTTACCCCGTGTTTCAAAAGCCTCAGTTCTTCTTCAGGAACTATCCCTCACAGCCAAGAAGGCAAATTGTCTCCTGGGATGCATTAAAAAAAGTGTGGCCAGCAGGTCGAGCGAAGCTCTCCTCCACCTCTACTCTGTCCTTGTGAGGCCACATCTGGAGTATTGTGTCCAGTGCTGGGCTCCACAGTTCAAGAGAAACAAGGAACTACTGGAGAGAGTTTAGAGGCTATGGAGATCCTGAGGGGACTGGAGCATCTACCATATGAGGAAAGGCTGTGAGCCCTGGGGCTGTTTAGCTTGGAGGCTGAGGGGGGATCTTATCAGTGTTTATAAATATCTAAACGGTGGGTGTCAGGAGGATGGGGCCAGACTCTTGTCAGACTCTTGTCCTGCACGGCAAGTGCAGCACAACAGGGGGATCAGGCCCAGCCAGCATGGGTTTGTGAAGGGCAAGTCCTGTTTAACCAACCTGATCTCCTTCTATGATCAGGTGACCCACCTAGTGGATGAGGGAAAAGAGGTGGATGTTGTCTACCTGGACTTCAGTAAGGCATTTGACACTGTTTCCCACAGCATTCTGCTGGAGAAGCTGGTGGCTCATGGCTTAGACAGGTGGACTCTTCGCTGGGTTAGAAACCGGCTGGATGGCCGAGCCCAGAGGGTGGTGGTGAATGGAGTTAAATCCAGTTGGTGGCCAGTCACAACCAGTGTCTGTCAGGGCTCAGTGTTGGGACCAGTCTTGTTTAATATCTTTATTAATGACCTGGATGAGGGCATCAAGTGCACCCTCTAGTAAATCTGCAGATGACATGAAATTAAGCGGGAGTGTCGATCTGCTTGAGGGTAGGAAGGCTCTGCAGAGGGATTTGGACAGACTGGAGCAATGGGCTGAGGTCAACTGTATGAGGTTTAACAAGGCCAAGTGCTGGGTCCTGCACTTTGGTCACAACAACCCCCATGCAATGCTAAAGGGTTGGGGAAGAGTGGCTGGAGAGCTGCCTGGTGGAAAAGGACCTGGGGGTGTTGGTTGACAGCCGACTGAACATGAGCCAGCAGGGTGCCCAGGTGGCCAAGAAGGCCAACAGTATCCTGGCCTGTATCAGAAATGGTGTGACCAGCAGGAGTAGGGAGGTGACTGTGTCCCTGTACTCAGTACTCATGAGACCTCACCTTGAGTACTGTGTCCAGTTTTGGGCACCACAGCATAAGAAGGAGATTGAGGTGCTGGAGCGGACGCAGAGAAGGGCAACGAGGCTGTGAGAGGTCTAGAAAACACGCCTTACGAAGAGCGACTGAGGGAACTGGGGTTGTTTAGTCTAGAGAAGAGGAGACTGAGAGGAGACCTTATTGCTCTCTACAACTACCTTAAAGGAGATTGTAGTGAAGCTGGTGTTGATCTCTTCTCCCAAATTACTAATGATAGGACGAGAGGAAATGGACTCAAGTTGCGTCAGGGGAGGTTTAGATTGGATATTAGGAAGAAATTCTTTACTGAGAGAGTGGTCAGGCACTGGAACAGGCTGCCCAGGGAGGTGGTGAAGTCATCATCCCTGGAGGTGTTTAAAAAATGAGTAGATGTAGCACTTGAGGCTATGGTCTAGTGGCTAGGGAGATGTTGGGATGAAGGTTGGACTTGATGATCCTAGAGGTCCTTTCCAACCGTAATGCTTCTATGATTCTATGGTGTCCAGTGACAGGACAAGGGGTAATGGTCACAAACTGGTAAACAGGAGGTTCAACCTAAACATAGGGAAATAATTCTTTACTGTGAGTGTAACAGAGCATTGGAAGAGGCTGCACAGAGAGGTCATGGAATCTCCATCTCTGGAGATATTCACAACCCATCTGGGCATGTTCCTGTGTGATCTACTCCAGGTGATCCTGCTCTAGCAGGGGGGTTGGACTAGATGATCTTCAGAGGTCCCTTCCAACCCCTAACATTCTGTGTTTATTCTGTAATTAGGCAGCATGAAGGTGTGGCTGTGCTTAAATCTATGACTTACTATCCTGCTTTTTGTTGGGTAATAATACCAGGTTTTGGCCACTTTAACTGTAGCAATGTTGAAATGGCAAAATATGGTAAATATAGATGAGTATCTTACCTAAGGCAGATGGGAAGAGCTGGTAGGATGTATGTCCAAATTCCCACACTGACTCACCTATAATGATGCATTCACTGCTGCCTGCCATGAACATGGAGGCTGTTTTGGAGGGCAAGTTGAAGTGCCGAGCTGATAAGAAGGGAGAAAGGCGATCTGAGGGGTCTGACAGGACACTGCTGGAAGAGAGGGTGCTGAATGCTGGTGAGGTGTGATTTTCTGGCTCTGAACCAGTCGTGGCCAGTTCTGGGTGTTTGATGATCACCCACTCGTAGCGTTCCACTTCTGGCTGCAGCTGCACAGGGGCAGGGAAGAGCAAAGCTTTAGTCAGTGCACACACACTGTGCAGAGAGCTCCGCACAGCAAGAGCATTCAAGCCCCTCAGACTCCACCTGCACGATTAGCACTCAAGACTGGTTCAAAGGGTCTTTGAAGCCAGATGTTATTTTCTTTCTTTATGCCTTCGCTTTTTAGGTGATTGAAGAAATGATGCAGTGTTTTCTGCATCACCTTATTACATCTTGGGGGCTTTTAGTGATAGGATGAGGGGTAATGGCTTTGAACTGGAAGAGATTAGATTAGAAATTAGGAAGAAGTTCTTCACTGTGAGGGTGGTGAGACCCTGACACAAGTTGCCCCTGGGGGTTGTGAATGCTCCATCACTGGATGTGTTCAAGGCCAGGCTGGATGGGACTTTGAGCAACCTGGTCTAGTGGGAGGTGTCCCTGCCCATGGCAAGGGGGTTGGAACTAGATGATCTTGAAGGTCCCTTCCAACCCAAACCAGTCTACAATTCTATGATCTTTTAAGAAAATATTCAGTGTAAGGGGAGAAAAAGGGTTGTTATGAAAGTGAAAAGTAAAATTTTCTCCTCCACACTAATGGTTCAGTAGACTTCATAACCTAGGGGGGTATGTCACCCAGCCTCTTGAAGGGGAAGGGGAGTAAGAGTCGCTCACACCAGTACAGCAGTTCCGCCTTGCTGCTGGGTAGCAACGATAAAGTTTTACTCACCCTGAATACAAAGCACTCCCCAGTTCCGAAGAAACTCAGCTTGTTTCCCCCTCGCCTGCGCTCGCTCCAGTCAGTTGACAGGTAAGCACCACAGACCTAGCACAGACAGCACAGTCAGGAGGCTTTCCATGGAAAGGAGAGCATGTTAAACCAACTAATACCAACATTTCAGAATCTAGAACTGAAGGGTTTTTTTAGTTTGGTTTTCAAAATCTCTGTATCAGTGGATTAAGGCAGCACAAGTGCTTATAGCTAAAGACAGACTTAAACTGCTTTAATCCACTGGTGGGTACCCTCAGACCCTAAGAGTTTCATAAATTATTTCACATCTCTGAGGCCTTAAAGGAGAAAGGTTCCAACATAACCACAACACAAATCACTCCGAACTTGTAGAGCCTAACTTACACTTCCTTATTTTGGCATCCAAAGGAACAGTGTTGTCATCAGTTACAGTATGAGCAGTTCTGCTCAAACATTTTCTGATCATGAACAGTGGCCTTGGTGGCTTTCTCTATTACAAACTCCAGGTTAAAATCAGCTTAGCTAAGCTGATGCTGAACTAGCTCAGAGATTTAAAGCAGCCTATTTGAACAATATGGGGTTCATAGTTTCCAACAAAGAAAATCATAGCCTCAGAGGCCTGAGTTTTTCTGTGGGGTCCTTTGTTTGCACTAGAAGAATTCCTTGCTACCAGCAACAGCATCAGTGCCAAGTGGACACAGACCAAACAATGAAGCAGTGAGAATGGGATGAAAGCAACCCTGCATTTTTTTCCCCAGTAACTATGGTTAAACAGAATTGTTCTAAGCACATTTGCTGTTTAGCCTCCACCAGCATTACAAACAGAACTCCTAGGGAAAAATTACTGAAAAGCAGATTTTTCTATATAGATAAGTCATGTGCATAAACAAAAAGATGGCCCAGAACTGTGTTTTATCTGTTATGCCTGAAGTACATGACGGCCAGAAAATCAGACAGCAAATTTCCTTCCTTCTAAAATGTAACTATAAACATATCCTTTGCAAAAAACCCAAACCCCACAACCACCAAACAAAACATCCTGTACTTTTCTCCTACTTTTTTGTTTGGACTGACTATTTTTTTATTGAAGGGTAAGAAACAAACCATACTATGAAAACCAGCATCACTTACAAAGCTAGACTTTTGACATGCTCCAGGACAAGAAGCAAATTAAGTGTTTTAGATACCATGGGCATTCTATAAGCCACTGTCATGTCAGGGCAGGCCTGGGATGACCAAAAACCATGCACAGAACTATGAATCAGCCTGAAGCGTTAGCGTTAGGTAACCAACAAGAATAGAAATGGGTTTGTTTCACAGTCAGTCATCCTGCAGGAACATAAGCCCACAGGCCGCTACACACAGAATATTTAGAAGCCATGCACAGTGGTGCAGACAACCGACACTCCTCATAGGAAGCATCTATGTGCCCTCCTTTGGAGGTTCTGGGAAGCTTTCCTGCTTTATGTAGTATTTTTTTCAAACAAGCACGAGAGGAAGCTAATGTTTCTGTTTTGACATTGTGCTGTCCAATGCTGTCATACACAGCAACGCAGAGAGCCAACACTCCTTAGATAAGGCACCTCTGTGTGTTCCTCTGCAGGTTCTCAGAGCTTTCTCGCTTGGTTTTGGCAAACAAGAATGAGATGAAACTAAAGCTTTTGTTTCTACATGATGTAGTCCAATATTATTCATACCATTTAAATTCTGCTACTTTCTCTCCTCATATCCTGGAGAAAATGAAAATACCTTCTATGATTCATGACTTTAACACAATTCCCCAGCCTCTCTCTCTGATTCTGCAATTAAGAGAGTCTGTCCAAGAGCTCAGTGAATTACTCTAGTCCATCATCCCACATTACTTACAAGACAAAGAATAGCTGACCAAGACCTAGTTTACAAAATTTACCCAAGAACGCACGATCCTACAGTCAACAAATGGAACCATTTAAAGCATACATTGTTAGAAAAACAAAACCCAAACCCAAGCAATTTCAGGTCCCTTGCTTCTTTATTTTATTGTACACAGTTGTGTGTCATAATACAGCTTTACATCTTTACATAATTGCCCGAAACCTAATTTCACCTGTTGCCTTTCACCTTACTCACCTCTTTTGCTGTTGTCTTGATGAGGAGAAGAGTTGGTTCATGTCCCTCACTGTGAGAATAGAACCTGAAGTGCAGAGTACACAAAAGTGAGCACGCAATGATCACAAGTGCAGCTCTTTTCCTCCTAAATGCGAGGCCCCACCTCCTCCTCCAACTGATGGCATAGCTACAAAAGACATCTGAAGACTAAGCATATTCCTGCAAATGCTTCCTACAGTCCATTGTAATTAACAGAGCTGAGTGTCAACAAATATTATCAAGCAGTTCTTCCCTGCTCAGTTCTCTGTACAGTTGTTTATGCCTCTGCAGAATAACTAGGTTACCTATTGCAACAGTTGCATTTTACAGCATTTTGAACTGAGACAAGCTAAAGGAAGTTGTGTCTTGAGGACTGATGACTGTGTCCGAGAGCTTTTGGTTTTCACAGAAAACGATGATGCATTCTCTTTGCTTGCTTTTGCAAGCACATGGCTCACAGGCACATGAGGCTGGGACAGCAGAGCACTCTCCTCCTCAGTACCTCAACTGCAGATGTCCAAGTCATTATTAGGAGCTATAGGATTATAGTCTTTGGTGTCAAGTGTAAGGAGGACTCATATCTAGTTTATCTCATTTTAAATATAACAACAATCAGATTCATACGTAGAGAAATCTCCAGTTTCCATGTCTGAATGTGGTTATCTATCAAAAGAGCCTGCAGAGTAGCCACTGAGTTAAATCATTCATACCCGGTGGGGAATGAATGAGTCTCAGACCAACATATTCTGTGAACTGATGCAAGTATGACTTTTCCAGTTGGTCTCAGACAGTTCAAAATGGCTTGCCATGTTATGGCACCTGAAGTATCCCGCTCCAATACTGTCAGTAGTAGTAATTTGTCACATTTACATCCCATCGCTAATAATATTCTCCAGATCAAGGTCTGAACCTTTTGTCAATCCAGCGAAGAGTTCATCAGCTGCTCTTTTTCGCCCCACAGCAGAGAACGGGGAGGGTTTTTCTTACCTGCTCAGGCTACAGCCGTGTTCCAAGGTGGTGAAAAGCAAGAGGGGCTGGCAAAGTGCAAATCGCTCTGGGATCCACGACCAGATATCACGCATCTCTTTCACACTGACAATTTCAGACTTGAAGTTCTCAGCATGAACTGCTAAGTGCACATTCTGCCTGAGAAGAACAACAGAAAATAGTGAGAAACAGTAATTTAACAAGTTTTGGATTACTGGACAGTAACACACAAAACCAGCTGAACGCTAGGAGACCCTGGTAGACGTGTTATTGTTCAAAGCTCCAAACCCATGGGATTAGGAGGTCATGACTTAGTGAAGATAACAAACTACTGCAATTTAACATAATCCACAGCGATCTGGCCTTACTGAAATACCTGGAGAATTCCTCTGTATGGCAGCTGTGGCCTGTACCTTTATATATAGGGGGAAGGGGATAAAACTGGGCTCACTAGAGTTGAGCCTGAGGGTGGCAGGCCAGTGTCAGGGGTAAAACCTACATGATCAAGTCCCTTCCTGAAATGCCTGCACACCAAAGCTGGCAGCATGGGGAATAAGGCCTCCCACCCCCCTAGGGTGAAATCAGCGTGCTTGGCTCACTCCCTGAAATGCCTGTACACCAATGCCTGCAGCACGGGGAATAAACAGGAGAAGCTGGAAATCTGTGTGTGGGCAAGGGGTTATGATCTGGTGGCAATTACAGAGATGTGGTGGGACAGCTCACATGACTGGAATGTGGTCATAGATGGCTATGTCCTTCTCAGGAAATACAGGTGAGGTGGTGGAGTTGCTCTTTACGTGAGAGAGCAACTAGAATGTATTGAGTTCTGTCCAGGGGAGGATGAGGGGCGAGTTGAGAGTTTGTGGGCACGGATTAAGGGGCAGGCTGGCATGGGTGATACTGTTGTGGGCGTCTATTACAGGTCTCCTGATCAGGATGAGGAAGCTGATGAGACCTTCTACAGGCAGCTGACAGCAGCTTCACAATCTCAGGTCCTGGTTCTCATGGGGAATTTTAACTACCCAGATATTTGC
>VYZX01015398.1:30348-59724 GCA_013401335.1 Brachypteracias leptosomus
CAGTTGTTTCCTGGGGCAGTACCAAGAGAGGATAAAGAACTTGAAGATGCACTATAACGATGTCTGGGATGATAGTAGACCTCCCAGACATGGAAGAAAATCCTGCCTCACTTTTGGCACTTTGGAATCAGCACCAAGAAGGGTACCCATAAATTTTCTCTTGGGAGAAGAGAAGGATACTCCATTCAGACTCAGGATCTGAATACAGACCAGGACATGTCTGGGACTGTGCTGGGCATCCAGATCTCTTTGTAGAGACAGAAACTCCAGAGACAGCAGCCAAGTGGGTTTGGGAGGAGAGAAGCTCAGGAAATAAGGGAATCTACACAAGGTATGTTACTGCCATGGTTTCTTTTGTTTTTCTTAACTTTGGGCTTTGTCTGCATGCTTGGTGGCTGGGTTCATATATGTGCCACTATTTTGTTCTTAAAGTGGGTAGATGCAGCTTTTTATGGAGAAGGAAGGCACCCATCCATATGATTTGTTCTTACAGTAGAAGTGGCAACTCCACACCCCTTTTTTTCCAGTGGATGCTGTCAGACCCCAAGCAGTAAGAGAGCTATGGGGAAGTTATGGTTTGGCTCATGTGTTGCTTCTGAATTATAGGACATTAGATCTGTACAGCTCCAAATTACAGTTCAGGCCGACTTTTCTAGCACAGCTGTAATTACTATTAGAAACCAATCTACAACCTGAAGCAACAAGAGACTAAATTTCAGAGCAGAACGGTGAACAGTGTAATTTAGCCCTGATTTACCCAAATTCATAGGACCAATTTATCAAGATTTCTTTGTTTGTTTGTTTTTTAAGGACATAGGTGTCCAGGTGCCTAGGTTGGCACTGAAGGTAGAATCCTGATCTCCCTGATGTTGGTGTGGATTTGCTTTCCTGTCTTCAGCTCAGGCACACTGCTTATCTTGCTTTGAGAGAAGAACAAGAGCAAACTCACCAGTCTTGCTCCCTCCACACTCATTCTATCAGGACTTCTTTCCTTGACTACAGCCAGATGCAGGTTATCTTGAAGCATTTTGCTGTCTGTAGAAAACAATCCAGTATGAGTCTGTTTGTGGTGTCTATCGTTTGACTCATTTGAGCAACTACTCACTCGCACATTCTGGTGTAAGCCTGATACATTTGCCTGCCCTCCTTTCCCTTCCTCACCCCCAAAGACACAGAGGCGACAGAGGAGATCATTATGATTATGTCCTTATCACTTAGAATTTGAGCACAGGGTGTCTTCCTGAAAGGCTCTGAAAATCCACTGTGAACTGAGAGGTATTTTTTGTCCTGAATTCCTTGGAATAGAGAGTTTGCTGCAGTTTCTCAGTGTCTCTGTTAACCATTTTCCTATGTTTCATTTCAGATGCTACAAATTAACCAAGGCCACAGTTGGAGAATTCTGGCTGCCTAGCTGAAGCATTTTATCAGATGTCTGGCAACAAAAGTGATGATTCTTGACAAATTTTCCTGTCAACAAGTGGAAAACAAGGAAAACATGTTGCTTTTTGACTCCTAGAGAGACATGGGAAGGGACAGTGGAATTTACAATATGCATTCAGGAAAATGGAAGTTCGAAGATGATAAACTAAACTGATTTTCTGATTGTCAAGACAAGTCTAGGGAAGAGGACAGAGAAACTATGGCAGGGAGACTGCATAATGGGGAAAAGAAGCTGGAAGAGCAAGAGTTCCAGCAGGAGCTCTTCAGGGAGTACATGCATTGCCCGAAGGCAGGCTCCACGGTATGTCCCTCTAAAGGTCCCTATGCATGGGCAGCATGTACCAGCTGCTCAGCACAGTGCTTTGGTAAGACACAAGACAGTGTTTGTGAGACTTTCTTCTGGGTCATCCCCATGGTCCTCAGCCCTTACCTGTGATGGAAGGAAAGGGACAGGAATGCACACAAGCCCTGTGTTCTTTTTGTACCACTTCTTAGTAACTAGCTCTCAGTTGCTGAGGCATTCTGTTTGGTTGGTTTTCCTCTGGGGTTGTTTGCATAGCTTGCTTTTTGCAGCACTCCTGCATGTTTTCTGTTTTAATAAATGTATTGTCCAGAATTTCTTACTCTAAGGAATAATTGGGAAGAATTTTGAAACAACCTCTGAACAGTACCATGTTGAAGTGTAGTTGCCCTTCGACCTCACTGTAGGACAATGTCCTTACTTAAAATATGTCCTGACATGGACATGACTTTTGATTAAATCTACCACTGCTACATAGTGGAATCTCCTTCCCAAATAGAGTTTGAAGCGCTCTCTTTCCTCTGTTCTGTAGATGCAGTTACTCGTCTCAAGTCTCAGGCAATCAAGCTAATGATGGTGCCCTAGCTCTAAGCATTGCACATGTCTGAGGATGTTTTTCTTTAAGTAACCTGGGGAACTGTACTGTATTAATGACAGATATCATCACTAGAAATGAGAGTCCCAGTCAAGCTTTTCCAATGGTGCTACATGATTTTACCATGTAGTGGCAGGGGTTGTCTAAGTAATGTCTTCTTCTGGGCCATATGAAAAAAACAGCTTTTGATTTGAGTAGTTTATAATATGAAATTATACCCAGGTAAAAATTAATCATGCCTTGATTTTGAAGTGCATCCTAGAAATGGTTGGTCTTTCCTCCTACAAAATGCTGACAAGCAGTTACATAGAAATGCTGTTCCAGGAGCTCCTGGGTAGGTCCCCAGAAGGCTGTGTGCTCAGGGTGTGTGGGCATGGGGCATAACCCAGGCTGAAACGGGATGTCTGGAAGAAAGGCCTTACCCTGTGACCAGTTCCATTGATGTGATGTCAGGTGGTGCCTTTGAGGGGTAACATGGTAAGGTTTTGTGTCTGGAGAATGGTGGTCTAGTCCTGAAGCCCCCACTGTACACTTTGGACTCTGTACAGAGTATGTTTGCAAACTTGACCTAATGAAAAATGTTACTTACCGTTTTAAGATTTGATATTGACATTGCGATGTTTATTTTGGTTTGGTTTTAAACAGCTTTCTATGAACTGTTTCCTTACCTCTATGTGCTTTGTTGTGCCAAGAAACAGATCTTCCCAGAAATCACTTTCCAGCTGATAGATGTTATTAGTTTAATACTACACAAACAATTTCAAAAAAACCCAACACTTCTCTTCGAAAAAAAAGTGTCACTGATTCAATGCATATGCTTTCATCATCCCCATTCACAGGCAAATCAGAACAGACTTCAAACACATCACACGAGTTTTTGTCCTTCTCTTGTTTCTGTGGCTGGGAAAGCAACCAAAATGTTTACTTTGCAGTCTATCATTATCTGCAGCAACTGTAGCTGTGGATGCATTCTTGTAATCCCATAGAAGATAGTGCTGGCTTGCAGATGGATGGGCACACCCCTAAATACACACATCTCTCTGCTTCTGCACCACAAATGTCCAAGCACTTTAGCTCAATGTTGGCTAATAGACAGATAAATGTTCAGGTTTTGATGTGTACTGTAGTTGTACGGAAAGCCCCTGACCACTCCTGAGACCTAAGGAACAAATACACAGCAAGAAATTATTTTTGTTCCAAATACAAGTGTCACAGGATGGGAGGGTGGCACGGGACAAGAATAGATGCTTAGATGAGAAGCTGTTAGCAGGCTTTGACAACAAACCCTATGTCTCCAAACTTCCAGCCTGGTGTTTTACTACTACTCTTCATCTCCAGATGATCGGTTTTGCACGCTTGACACCAATACTGTTGTGTTTGGTGTACAAGTCTGGTTGGAAGTAAATTAATTTGCTCTATGCTTTGGAAATGGCACTTTCTAGCTGTTTCCATATGACATCTTTATTATTGTTTTAATCTTACATCTGCAAGCTTACAACTGCGTACTTTTAATGTATATTTAATATAAGAAGTAGTGGCATCCTGAAAATAATAATGTGTTTATTCTTCATGATTTGTGGTGCTTACTGTTTTATTTTAACTGCTCTGTGTATCCATGAAACAGGTTACCACTGAGACATTTTGATAGAGACATGAGAATTAAAGGCTGTCTTAATTTTACTAACAAAATGAGAGTGAGAGTGAGGACAAAGACTGAATTTTATGCTGGTGTTAAGTGAATCAGTGATAAACTATAAATCTGTTCCATCTCTGTCGGTTTGGGATCCATGACCATGATGTAGAGTTGTTATTTATTTTGTACAATAGACTTTTCTCAGTGTATCATAGCTTCTGTTTTTCACATGGCAAAAGGGAAGAATTCCATAGCTTTACATTTCTGATCCATAACGTGTGAAATTTCAAAGGTTATGTTTCATGATGTGAGTTTCAGAATGTAGACTTGACATTTATGGAACAAACAGAAATCTGGGATGATGTTGCTTAATGCAACCAAGTGTTGCATATCTTTGTTGTTAATAACTTAATTTTTAACATTCTCAGCATGTCTTGCATTTAAGCTCAAATGAAAGTTGTTTTCTGCATTAATGGTTTATCTGAATGCTACATTTTTTCATTCTGAGTTGAAAAGATGTGGGAAGGAAAAATAAAAAAAAAATCCCGAGGAGCAGTAAAATCAGAGCACAGAGCTTGACATTTTGCTTCTGGTGCTCTTTTGGGGATGTACTTTCCCCCCCTCTCCAGTTCCCTTTAGTTTATACTGTTTCCTTTCATTCCTACTTCAAAGGCGACTTTATTAGTTTTTACTGAAGAGTCTCAACCATTTTGTCACATGGGTGAAGAAATCTTTCCTGTGTTAAGATCAAGTAAATACAAAATGGCTATTCTTAAGAACAGACAATGGCATTCAGGAAACCTCCAACACACAACTGTACTCCAGCGTAAACTCCCTGAAAAAGAGAAGGAGACTTGTTCTTGTCACCTCTTGTTAAAACACTGCTTGGAATTAGAGGGTCACAGTTAATTGCATGGTGTTTTTCTTTTGAGTCTTCAGAGTCTGTGTTTTCTTAATACTCCTCTTTTAATGTTACTTTGGTTTCTTTGGATGAAAATGGATTGGTAGATTACTTGAAGATTTTGGCAACAAAAATAATTTCATTAAGCAGATTAATTATGCCAGGTCTTGTGTAGTGACTGTGACAGAGTTATTCAACAGATGGCCACAGGTTTATTTTTATGAATGGGAATTTTGGGAATTACCCATACTCATGACATACAAGAGATTCACAGGTGTACTTTGCAAATCTGCTTGTGAAAGGCTTGGTGTAAGTACTCTATTGTGGTGGTTATTTTAAGAGGGCTTTTAATGTTTAGCTTGTATACCATATGAACTTTCATTTTCTTTCTTTCCTTTCCTATTTCTGTGCTGTACAGATAGGATGGTAGTAATGTTTTACACAGTACTTCAACAGCAGTTCTAGGACTTTACAGCTTGCTGCTTTTTAACTCAAAGCATTTAGCACAAAGTGATTGAAGACATTTGAAATGTAAACATAGAGCCTCATTAAAGAAAAATATACTTTATGTAAGTTATCATGGTGCTATATATGTTGCTCTCTTACTTTCCATAGTATCATTTGGTGGAATCATTGTCTCTGCTTGTGGATCTGTAGGAAGTTCCAGCTAGGAAGTTATGTATCTCTAAGTTTGGCTGGGATGCAAAGGGCTGTGTTGGTGAAAGATGCCAATGTAGTTTCTCTTAGTTACTGCTCTGCAGTGAGATTTGGAACCATTTTTCTTTGGAATAAATTATAAATGTATTTTATTCAGTGCTAGTTACAAATCTACTTTGTGTTATTCCCTTCACCAGAAGAGCCAACATAGAGAGTTACTTAGTTGTGGTGACTAGGAAAGCACTAAATTAGCTTGGTCCACAAAAAGCTCGATATAGCAAAGCATTTGGTGTATGTTTCACTGTGAGCAATCCCATTGACTTCCCAGCTAAGTAGAATTAATCTTGGGATACGAGATTCTTGTCTTATCCTACAGCAGTCTTGTATCCTAAAATTAATATCCCTCAGGCTACATGTAGAGAAGTTATATATTTGTCCTCAGCAGAGACTGCACTGAGTGTCCTTGGTTTATACTTAACTCCTTCTGGTGTTTGACTTCACTAGAAACTAGGATTTGGTCGACAATTTCTCCCTCTGCTGGGTTGCTCCTCGTGTTGTCTTGCAAAGACTTGTCTATCCAAAATTTCAGACCCTGCAGCTTTACATTCAAAGGAGAGTTTAACACAAAATTGTTGCTATTAGCTGGGACTGATATGTCCCACTAAACAAGATGACTGAGCAAAATCTCAGCCATCTCTTTACCCTGCAAATCAAATGTTAGATGTTTTACTCGGTATTTCTATACCCTCCTCCCCTGCCTCATGTCTTTCCTTTGACAAATGAAAAGATAGAGCAGCATAGGGGAGATTATTCACCTGTTCCCTGGGCACAGCGTCATTCATTGGCACTTTGTGTTAAAACTTTGACTTAGATTTTGACGTCCACATCGTCTTAATTTTTTTTCCATTCTACAACCCGTCTTTCAGGTGTCCCCATGTGTGTAGCTTTACTGTCAGCTTGAGTCATCCCATACAGACTGATTTCCAAACTTAACTATGGGCCTTGTGCAGTGATTGGTACCTTGTGTGGTGATCTATTCCATGTGCAGTGAAACTGGAGGAGATAGGGGAGGAGCTGGCACTGAAACGATGAACGTCAGGGGGAAAAGAAACCCTGTGTGTCAAAGAGAAATGGGGTCTTTAAGGTTTGTGCTTGATCCTCACATGTTGAGGTGCTTAGCCTGTAGCTCACAAGTGGGCTGTGCCTCACAGTGGATAGTTCTGCTAGCAACTTCTGCCTCCTCCCAGCTGCGTTCCCCACTCTTGTGGCTCTGAGTGCCTAGGGAGTGTTGGGATGAGCTGAGTTGTCTCGCGTTAGCGCTCCGTGAGCATGGGGTTACCTCTACTTCTTGGAAGTGCCAGATCAGTTGCATAAATATGTTCTTAAGGTCCACAGTGGCCTTGCTGCAACACAAAAGAAGGTAAGTGGTGCACCTGACAAGGACGGGGTACGGCTGCCCTCGCTGCAGCAGCCTCTGTGTCACCTGAGGTGTGTGAATGGTAGCTACCTGACATTGCTGGAGGATACACTGTGGTTTACTTTCATTCTTGGGAATTCAGTCTAAAGCATTGAAAATCAACTGTGGGGCTTCACAAAGAATCTGCCTTTGTCACAGTGGCTGTAGAAATCTTTAAAATGGTATTTCCTTGTGGATGCTGGCAAGAAGGCTGTGGTCCCTGGTAGAGGTGGAAATTGTCTTGAAAGGTCAGGAGGAGGCTTGAGGAGAACATGGGCATCATTTGGGCTCTTACTCATTTGTCTAGGGAGGATGACACTTGAGGATGGGTATTTCTTCTCTTTGCTCTTCATCAGGCAAATCAGGCTGTGGGGGACAACAATACTGAGTTTGGGCTGTGGTTATACTGGGATGCTGCTAGTGCAGAAGTTGGCTGTCTTTTCAGTTAATTTTTAGTGGGCTGTTTGCTATGGTCTCAGTGGTATTACTATTAAATAAGGACCACCTGGTTTGACGCTTACCTTGACAGGACTGTGCATTCAGCGTCATTCTTGGAAATTGGGGGAAATTTTGATAAATGTTAACATTTTGGCATTTTCAGCCCCCAAGTCTGGCTGTGCTTGCTCAATACCAGTATGAAATTTCTGTCTCAAAAATGTATCAAGCAGAGGCTGTTCTTCATGGCTTTCTGCTTGCTGCTTTGGTTCAGCACAGATCTGACCAGCTTCCTCTTTTTGTTTGATTTCGAGTATTCTAATTTGCTTTTTATTGCCCAGTGCTTATGTGTCTTTTAAGAAGTGTACTACAAAAGGGGTTAATCGCTGAAATAGCTTTTGTGTGGCTTGCTGTATTTTATGTTGTGTAGAGTGTTATTTAGAGGAATAGAGTGATATTGATTTTTTTCAGAGAGTTTTTTTTTTCCTTTAGCTATGTGAACATTTTGGAAAGATATTACAGATTAATTGAAGTTACAGACTTAAACCTTATAAAGCATCAGTCATCCATGCTCATAAACCTACAGGGATAATTCAGATCAAATATGTTCCTTGTTGATACAGTATTACTTTAATAAATCCCCTCCAAGATCATAACACAAATCACAGTTATAAAAAGCAAGTGCACAGTAAGATTGGAGAAAAATAGACAAGAGGATAGGAAAGATCTGTATTAAGCCCAGCCCATTCTGATTAATTCCAGAATTTTAATGCTTGCAAATGTATTAATTGGCAAGTATTCATATTTGTATGTTTTAAGATCTTTTGAATCAGATATCATTTTCCATATAAAAGAGTCTGACAGGTATTTGCTATTTCTAATCTTTAAATATTTTGTATTGCATTATCAACCCTGTATTCAATCCATTTATGAAACACAAAGAACTCCCATTTGTAGAGATTTATTCTTGTATCATTTTTGCCCAGATTTGCTAGAACACCATCATGTTCGTGTTTTGAAGGTTAATGCCCAAAGTCAAGCAGACAGAAGCCAAGTGCTGCAAGGTTTCCAAGATTAGGACTGATTCCCTTCACAGAAATAAATGATTCCTGCCATGTTCAGTGATTTTGTGCAGCGCTACTCACGGCTGAGTGAGTGCATCAATACTGTAGTCCTTACATGCTGTACATACTGATGACACTCTGTGTTAACTTGATTGACTGAGCAGTATACTGGAGAGGATGCACCTGCGAGAGATGTGCAGACATATATATATATTTTTATTCTGGTTTTGAAACATTTATTTTGCTTTTTTTTTTTTACTGGGGAGCCTTAGTTGCACATTCCAGGGGTTATCATGTTGTGCTGTTAAGGTAGAGCAAACAGTTACGTGCTTCTTTGTTGTCAAAACTGTATTGGAAAATGATCTAAGGTGCATCTTCTTTCTCTTTATAACCAAAAGCCTGATTTTATATTTTAAAGGAAAATGACATAAAGGGGACGAGTGTGAAGTCTGGCAAGTCAGTAGCTATGTAAATTATGCTTATTTTAAGAGATTCAGCTTAATAGTAGAGAAATGTCTCATGTAATTCACTTATAAGCATTATTTTTTGTTACATTTTTATGTTTTGTTATCGTTTTTGTAGGCTTTAAGACAACAGCAGAAAAGAAGAAATGGAGTCTCAATGATGGTAAACAAGACTGTTCCTCGTGTTGTTTTGACACCATTAAAGGTGTCTGATGAGCAGTCGGATTCACCTTCAGGTAAATAGCTAAAGGACCGTTTGCAAGATCAGCTCTAGTCCCAGAGCCTTCCTTGGAATCAGCTGCCTTGCACACAGAATTTGGAACTGCTGAAATAATATTTCCACTTGGTGGCTTTGTTTAACGTCTTTCTCTCCTTATCAAATCTGGTGTCTCAAGGATTTTTCCTTAATAAAGAACTGAAGGCACACAGTAAAATGACAATTGGTAATAGCAGCAGCTTTAAAGGAATGCAAAGTAACATTTTGTTTGGCTCTGGAACTCTAATGGGGGACCACATGCTGGTGTTCAGTGCTATAAAAAGGGGAGGGGTGGGGGGGAGGCAAGCTTCTCTGTGATGTGAATTTGTGTCTCAGTTCTGCGTTGCAATACTCGGCTCCCTTTGTTAGCTTTGCTGCTTCTGGTACCGCGCTTATCACTGCAGCGTAACCTTGACCTTTAGTTCTGGTGGTTAAGTTGCTTCGTTTTAAAAGATTTCTGTGTCTATGTTTAACACAAATTGACAGTTGTATTTCCAGGCATATCTTTTCTCTAAATGTTTCTTCACAGAAAAAAAATGATCTTTTTCTGCCTTTAGGTTGCTTTACTGCCCCATAACTTGAGGTTAAAATATTTTTAAAGATATCTCTTGGGCATTATAGGAAAACGTTATTTTTATTAGATCAGTGAACATTTTTATTGACTGCAGCGTTCAGTAAACTTCAGTTTTCAGCACTTAATTGATTTATTGAGCTTTTACTTCCATTTCCTCTGATGATGAGGAATCACATTGTGACCAGAAAGGTGTATTGCCTTTCAGCAAGTAAATGTCAATTTTTTTAAAATCCTATTTTTGTTTTATTTACAATGTAGGGAGGGCTGGGGGGATTGTTGGTACAAGTGCATCAGTATCATGTTTGGGGTTTTTTCTTTTTTCCTAAGGATCTGAATCTAAAAATGGTGAAGCAGATGGTTCTGATAAAGAGATGAAACATGGGCAAAAGTCTCCAACTGGAAAACAAACAAGCCAGCACTTAAAGAGGTTAAAAAAATCTGGTTTAGGTGAGTAGGAGTAAAATAAATATCTTACTTCTTATTGCAATACTGGCATTTTTCCTAAACTCTTGTGTTCTCGTTAAAGGTTTTATTTTTCTGGTTTATCTGTCTCTTTTTCAAACACAGCAGCTGACCCTTTCTCAAGAAAGCATCTTTCTTTCTGGCTACCTGGAAAATCCATGGCCATTTTGTTTTTCCTCAAAATATTTTTCTGTAGTTGCTTTTTAATGTTTGACAGACCTAAGCAACTGCAGGCAGGGATGTCATTCATCAATGAGCTTCTGGTTGCTGCATTATGATTTTTTGGGGGGATGGGGCAGGTCATAGTAAATATTCTTCTTGGTAAATTTGCTTGGAGTCTAATATGCATTTATACCCAAAGATAATAACATACTTGCTTGCATACCTGCCCTGTTAGAAGTTCACCATCTTTTCTTCATTTGCATTATTCCATGTCAGATAGAGATTTGCCATATCATCTTTGGTTGATTCTCTTTCTTTGGTTGATTTGTTTCTTCAGTTGGATCCTTAATTATTTCGAAGCTACATCTCTTTGAG
The DNA here is from genome assembly GCA_013401335.1 of Brachypteracias leptosomus. Taxonomy (NCBI): domain Eukaryota; kingdom Metazoa; phylum Chordata; class Aves; order Coraciiformes; family Brachypteraciidae; genus Brachypteracias; species Brachypteracias leptosomus. Next base: position 41,124 of record VYZX01015398.1, read on the forward strand.
GTGACAGATACAGTTTCTGGTTTTATTTTCCGTGTTTTTTAGCAAGATTCGGGAATGATGATCTGTAGTTAATGAAGAATTTTCTCTGAAGAGATGCTAAGAGTAAATTCTCAGTAGCTCCATGTGATAGGCAGATTTTCCTGCTCTGCAGGAAATATAATTGGAAATGTTCCCTAAGGAGCAGAAAATGTAGTGTTCACTAAGACTCTTGTCTCGGCTAAAGTAAAGCAGAATAATTACATAACCATTTCTTTGTCTTTACAATGGACTTTTTGCATTCAGCAGGCTGCTGAATCATTTAAAGAAGTATTTTTCAATGTGGCCCAAGTTAGCAAATGAGTTTTTTGTAGTGACTGAATCATCCTAAAAAATATTTAATGTCTGTCTTTGAGATGATAAGATTGTTCTTCTTTATTAATGGTCTGTCCTGGTCCTATTTCTACATACAGCGATTCTGTAAAGTATCTTGAAGTTACTTTACTTCCTAAATATCATAGGTTTGGTTGTTAAATGTGCTATTGGTGGTTCCTGGTGAACTGTTTCCTGCAAGCCTTATTGTATCACAGCATCCCATGAAAGTGTATTTGGGTTTCATAGATGGTCTTTCTGCAGATTATTCATCAGCCTTAGATGGGAGCTACTTTTCTATGTTGATCAAATGGCAGTATTCAAACCCAAAAATGCTCCTTCCGCATTGCAACTTTTGCTCTTCAAAGATACATTCAATTTTCAGAATATTTCCTGTAACTTTTCTCGATATTTAAGACTGAGATACATAATTTGATGTATCTCATCCCCCAGATATTTTACCAGCTGTTGGCCAGTGATACCAAATGCAGAGTGAATTCATTAGATTTTTTGTGGATTTCAGAAAACATCCTCTGGCCTTCTGGGCCACCACGCTTGTGGGGAGCTTTGTGTAAGGTTTAAGGGTTTCTGTTCTTGTACCTGCCGAAAGGTTTCCCTTATCATGTGGTATTTCCTGGGATACTAATAGAACAGTTGTTGAGCATCTTTGAGAACAGGTCTGGTGTCCTGTATAGTGCACAATTCAGTTCCAGACATTGTTTGATCATCTGAAACTGCTGGTCTGCCCAACATTCACTGCACATTGTGTTTGGTAGACTTTCTGAGCTCCCATTAAATATGATGACTTTTTCCCCTTTTAGTTAACTGATTATGCCAACTGTATGATTTCTATCCTTTTCCTATTTTGATTTTTACACTTTGATGTAGAACCATGGTGCTTCCATCCTTTTCATAGTTAATTCTCTATGTTGGAGACTAAGCTCTTTGTTTCCAAGTCTGTAAGCTTGAGTTTCTCTCTGATCTTCCAGGTTCTATTTCTGATCTGGGCAGTGGTCTCCCCAGACTCTGGTAGCAGCTATATAAGGGTTCAAAATGTCTTTCTCTGTGGAAAATGCTATAAAAAAACATTGGCATGTGTTTTGTCATAAACTCAGAGTTAAGATTAGCTATGCAGTAGAGACAAACTCTTGTTGTATTCCACAGGACAACTACTTTCCATGCTGCTCCCAAATACTTCACTAAATCTGATTACAAACTTGAGACCTGCAGTAAAGGTCCTAAATTAGTCATAGGAAGGGTGCAGGAGAGAGAGTTTGGTTTAATTCTGAACAGATTTTGTTTTTGTAAGTATGGCTATGGTGGGCATCTGCAGTGAGCTACTGGACTAGCATACTAGGAATAGTATACGTATTTCTTCCACAGGTTGATAAAACCTCCATAGTAGCCTGTAAATGGTAGCAGGTCAAGTAAATCAGAAAAATATGTGATCCAGGCACACAGAATTAAGTTTGACTTTCTGGTTCTGTCTTGGGCTTTTCATGCTATTAAAATATCTGCCACTGAAGGATGTTACTGACTTTGCAGTCATAGATCTTGTTTTAGTTTGGATCATCTCTGTGTGTGTCTTTCCATAGGATATGGAGTGTTAGCTGGGGAAAATGTTACTCCAATTTGGAGTCACTTCAAAGGGGATATGTATTCTGTATTGATTAAAGAAAAGAGTACACAGGCATTAAAATTGGATACATCATAACACTTGTGTTACACTTGGGGACTGTGTTCTTTTTGCATTTATATTTAGTGGGTGGAACAGATGGCGAGTACAGTTTATTATGATGCATTCATGGAAATGAGCACTTCTTCCATACAATTGTCCTTTATAACGGGGCATTCATTTGCTATGCTGAAATACAGTGTGCTGGAAATATGTGTCGGAAAAGGTTATCTTGTGCTGAGTGCCAAGTAATCCTTGTCTCATTCAGTTAGTATTGTCTGCTGAAGAGTAAAAGGAAATTGCAAGAATGTTTGTGGGAGGCAGTGGCTGAAGGGGAGCTTTTAGAATTTACGAATCTGCTGGATTTTCTTTCATTTGCACATTTTGTGGGTGATGTTATGACCTTTCAGGGGAGACCACTATGGGCCTTCCAAGAAATCTGATGCATAATTGCATTATTTTTATTAATGGGACTATTAAGTAGTTTGTAACATTTGAGAAGTTCCTAATAATCACTATGCCCAAATTCTCCCATTTGTAAGATGTATTTATTCTTTTTGACGTGTCAGTTATAATCCTTGCTGAGAGGTCCTATGCGAATGCCAAATGCCATCACTGCTCATAGAAGTGGAATATTCTTTTCAATTGCTTTTTTAGAGATTCTTCTGGAGTTTGTGTATGATTTAGTTAAGACTCCTTTCGTAGCATCTTTGAAATATTTGAAAGTGCAACAAACCAAAACCTGGGGGAATTTTCTGGGGGCACTTAGAAGTTTTTGAGTTTTTTCCAGCTACCTGGACTCCCCACTTCTTCTACTTTCAAATTAAGCATCATAATATGTTAAAAGTGAGAGGAAAAAAAAAGATTGTAGCGTTACGCATATACCCCAAAGCACGTAGCAGTAATTGTTCTTCAAGGAACTTTGAAAAAATACCTTTTAAATATTATCCTAGAAATAATAACAAAATAAGTTAAAATGAGGTGGCCGATGATCATATAATTTGCTCACCAGTCATAGGACAAAATCAGTGGCACATCTGTCATTCCTGACAGGTATTTATCTAACATATTCTTAAAGATTTCCAGTGATGGAGACTGCAATGCCTCCCTGTGGATCTAATTAAGTGTCTTCTTGTCCTGAGTGGTTGAAAGCTCTCTTTTCCCAGTATCTTAACAGAAATATTTCTTACTTTACAGGAGTTTAAGCTCGTTACCTTTGCTGTCCACTGTGGACAGTAAGAGACATTGTTCTCAACCCCTGTACCTCAGCCATTTATGTATTTCCCCTTCTCTCTACTGAGTCTTTATGTTAGTCATTCCTGGGTTTTTGTTTTTCCTCCCAGACTCTGTTTTCTAAGCCTCTGATAATTCCTGCTGCTGCCTTATGTGTGTTGACCATTTTAGATCATAGGTTCTTATGAAAATTCTGAAAAATACATGTTTTCAGACTCTAATTTAACACATTAAATACTCTCATCTCTATGATCACTGCCTACTCACACACGTAGTTTTTAGTGGATGCTGTGGGACAAGCGACATAGGCCATAGTGGACTACAGATGCAGAGCAGAATGAAAGAGAAGCTGTCCATAATGATTGATTCACATCAGCCTCATCAAGCAGCCTTTTGCTTGGAAATAGGTGTTTATAATTATGTTGATGACATGACAGGAAAATGTTCTGCTGCTGCTGAGTTGAGTTGGTCTCTTGAGCTGGAAGTAAGAATCTGTCAACTGTGATGTTGACTGGACCATGGATTCTGTAAGAGCTCAAGAGACAAATCCAGGGAATATAAAAGAAGCTGTTAAGACAACTAGAAAAGGTTGTGTTACCCTTCTCAGAGTATTGTTTCTCTGGAGCTTACTGTATTATACAATAAAAGCTAAAAACTTAAAAAGAAGACTTGTTCTTACACTCTTCCTTTATTTATGTTTAAAGTTATTTCTGTTTATTTACTCCAGGACATTTGAAATGGACCAAAGCTGAGGATATTGACATAGAAACACCAGGATCTATTCTAGTGAACACTAACCTGAGGGCTTTAATAAATAAACACACCTTTGCTTCTTTACCTCAGCATTTTCAACAATACCTCCTGCTTTTGCTTCCAGAAGTAGACAGGCAGGTAAGTAGCATTGTGCAATATTTCTTTCTTTAATGAGACTTGTTTACAGTGTGTACACGTAGGCTGGTTTAATTGACTAGAAATTGTTCCAGGAAAGAATATGAAGAAATTTCCATACTTTCTTAGGTAAAACTGTTAGATGTAGAATGACTGTAAAGTTTATTCAAGTGTCAACCAGCTCCTGCTTCCTTTCTTCCTGAAAACTGTGCAGCTCCCTGGTTTGTCTAAGTGGAAACTGGCCAGCAGATACCCTGGACTTGCCAAATCTCTTAATTACCTTTTCTACCTTCTGGAAGATAAACTTCTCATCTTGAAGACTTTATTTACATTGAATCTCTTTTCACCTGTGATTATCCTGGGCATTCTGCCAGCACTGTCTGGGTCAATATTAGTTCTGTTAGTTTCTTCTCTTCACCTTTTACACGTGCCTGTGTATGCATCTGCTCAGCTCCAGTGCTCTGAATCCATTCATTCACACCTTTTGGAAGGAGATTCTTGTTCAGAGCTCATATGGGTTGTTAATCAGTTCTGTCGAGGAGAATGATTTGGGGAGTAACAGAGTGGAAATATAAAAGTTCAATTTCATGTTGTTTCCTGCAACATTTGGTCCTTGCTGCACTTGTTGGTCAGATTGCAGGCTGCTTAGAGCAACAAAAAAACCATCTTTCCAGCATGTTTAGCAGTTAAAATAGCAGAGAGCCCAAAACAATTTCATTTACACACTTTCCCCCACTAACAGATTTAGTCTTACCAGTTTCAATGGGGAATACTCATGTCCTTAATTCAGACACATTAACTTATCCAAACAGGGCATTGTATTTTTTGCAGATGGTCAGTATCCCTCTTTTTAGGTAGTAACTAGAGAATGCAGGTCACTTAAATGACTGATCAAAACCTGCATCTTAAATCAGTATGCTAAATGCCATGGTTTAATTTTTTAAACTGTTAGTAGTTAATGCCTGCTGCAGTAACACAGGGGAAAGCAGTGCTGTGTGAGACAAGAAGAGAAAGAAAAATTGTGTTGATGTACATTTACTCATCCTCTTATCAAATTAGATACTGTATGTTGTCGGACTAAAATTATGCACTTTGATAATGGAATAATTGAAAAAGAACATTAAAACCAGAGCCATAGGAGAAACAATGTAAATTTATTTATTCTCAAGCTCCCCCAAGGCAGTCAACCTCAGTGTTGACAAATTTTAAGAGAAACTTTCTCCCTGCTGTAAAACAGTTTTTAACTTAGTGCCCAGTAAATATTTTCTGAATAGTTTTGATTTTTTTTTCTCTTTCTAGTTAATTTACCAGAAGAGATTAAAAAAAAATCTGCTAGGTAAAATCACATTTTCTCTTCAACCATCAAAGATCCCAGTGTTCATTAATTACATTTCAAGTACAGAGGGCTCATTTAGAAGTTTCTTACTTTAAAATTTATTTTTAAAAATGGAAGCTCTAGAACTGAAAATCCATTTACTTTCTTATCAGGGTTCTTACAGCAGAGTTTTTGGCAAGAAAATCAAGAGAATATTTGAACTTAATCATACCTCGCTAGTTAAAAGTAATGTATTTCTTTTCAATTTTTTTTTTTTCAGAAAATGTTCATTTAATGCATACACTGGAGGTGTTATTTCAAAGACCCAACACTACATAATTGGACACTTCTCAAGCAAATTAGTCACAAAAAAGCAGTTGTCATGAGACACGTACAAGTGTTCTTCTGTCTTTCATCTTCGCACGGGTTCGGTGTGTTTGTGTAGCGTAGCGTGTTGTAACCTGTGCTTGGAAGGCAGGAGTCTCTGCTCATCTCTGGAAGATTAATGGAAATGTTTGGCCTCTAAGTGTGATAGTTTGAGGACTGTTTTCTGGTGGGGAGTGAAATAGCTCCAAATCCTCACTTTGAGGAGGTCTTAGAGAAAGAATTGCATCTTTTTTCTTGATATCTGAGAGTATGTCTTTTGCTATATCTAAAGAGTAGCATCCCAGATATGGACTGGTGAAAGCAATGGAACTGACACTCTTTTCCTTGCTGTGGCAAGTGGAGGACACCAGTGGGATGCTCAAGAAGAGGGAGAGAGAATTCCAGCCAGGGAGCTCTGGCAGGAATCTCTGGTGTTGAGCTCTCCAACTGGAGAAGGCAAGGGTATTCAGTCTTCCTCTTTTACTGCTACTGTCTAAAACAAATGGGGCATTAGGAAGGCAGATAAGGTGTAAAACTGTTCTTTGAGTTATCTGTCCATCTCTGAGGGTTCAGTTTCTTTTCTCTATATTGTCCGTTCCTTGTTTTGCCTGAGAGTTCCTGCTCTGCTCTTCGTGCTCTGAGGCGTTTCCTCGCAGTGCGCTGCTCTGCAGTTGGCTGCTGCTGCCTTCCCCAGAGAGAGCTGCATTTCTGTGTTGTCATGTGGATATAGTATGTGAAGTACTGTAATGAATGGCACTATAAAAATGTAATAGAGTTATGCTATTTGTGTATATATAGTGATCTGTGAAATAAATTACTAATGAAGTGCAGGCTCATTTAGGCTTTATTACTGCTCCACATAGAAAAACCCTATGATGAATGATCCTTTGTCATTTCTGTCATAAACACCATTTTTCTGGGCGGTATAACTCCTCCTTCTTAAATCGTACTGAGCTGAAACTTGTCATGCATATGTCAGTTTGAATAAGCATTTTTAAAAACCATTAGTTAAGGGAGTTGAGGTTTTCTTCTTTTGGCTCGCAACTGTTTATTATAAATAAATGACTTTTCTTTCAACCCTGATTAGTCTAATATGTTCCAAAAAAGTTCAGGGCCAAGTCAGGAGCTTCACGGGATGTGTTTTCTGATTTTTTTTGTCGTTTTCATGTTTTACAGTTGTTATCAGGAAACTATTGTTCCCCTTGTGGGGAAAGGCCCCTTAAGGGCTACTGTTTCTCTTGTGGGACAAGAGTCATGGGAGGCCATGGAACAAAGGGCCTTAGGAAAGAGGTCCCAGAATGGAAGAAGTTGAGAACAACTCTACTGATACTGGTGCTGTCATTTTTCCTACTCCAGCTAGATTTTTGACCAAGTGAATGTGTAGGATCGTTGCCTTTTTTTTTCTTCCTTGGGAAAATATTGTATCATCAGTTATTCACACTTGAAATTGATTCAGCTTGTATATTAGTTTAAGTTTTGTTTCAGTAGCAATGAAGCCTGTCTGTAATTTTCTGTATTCAAAATTGCTTATAAAGGAAATTGGAGCGAGTTGGCAGTGATGGCAGTTATGTTTTGTCAAATATTTTATTTACTCTCCTTCAGGTTCAGAATGAAATAGTATGTGGACACTGTTCAAAGAAGCAGCCATGACCCAGATTTGTCTGTTTAGCAGACTACTCCAAAATGTTGCATCACTGGCTACTGGAAAACTCATGTCTGAAATTTGAACATCCAGATTTTCAGCTCTTTGTTAATCTTTATGAACTTAAAGGCTTGGAAACCTTAAAGCTCAGCTGATACAGAAGCCTGTTGGGTGATCCCCCAGAGAATCTAGATGACTGAGCTGTCAATAAAGAAAACATGTAGGTATAGAAACTATATGGAAAGCAAAGTCTCTGCACAAAAGATCTCAGTTGTCACAAATCCCAGCAAAGTATTTTTTTTTTCTGCTCTAATTAGACCATTCTACAGCTGAAGAACAATGGAATTTTCATCAAAGAAATGTCTGCTTCTAGTATTAATACATCAAGCTGATAATTACATGTAAGAGCAGCTTTCCTCACCAACTCTCAGCAAATATCTTCAAAGCAGGAAGTTTCTCTCTGTATCTAGCATACTGCATCAGTGCTCTTTAAATATTAATTAAACAATGTGTTTTGTTCAAGGATGAGTGTCAGGTCTGTATGACAGGTTGCTGAACAGGAATGGCAGCTGGCAATATCTCATCTGCACCAGCTTCCCCTGCTACTGGGGAGTCAAATTCCTGCTATTAACACTGGGGTATGGGCAAAAGGAAGGGAAACTCCCCCATGTAGCAGGCTTCCAAGAAGAGACACTCTGCCTCTCTGAATAGTAGCAAAAAGCTTAAGTGATTTTACTCATCCTTAGAGAGTTAAACAAAATATTCTTTCCTGAATTCTCTGAAAAAATATGTCTTTCCAGATTCTACAAATGCTTAACAACTTCCTCATCTTTGAGAATTTAACTCCCTGTCCTGTATTTTCTCTTCTGGTAATATTGGCTGCTTCTGAGCATCTTGTGGTTTGCACCTGCCCTGCCCTTTCACATAGAATGGTCATTTCATCCTGCAAAAACTCCCACAAAGGACCTCAGAGCCTCCTCGGACCTGTGTGTTAGCTTGCAGTGCCATTTTATCTGACCAAACCTATTCAGGAAGAGCATTTAAAACAATAGACAATATCCTAGTAAAAATTATGTCTTGTCTTAGCTTATTTGTTTTATGAAAACAGTTTAGTGTTCTTTTATTTTATTTTCTGAATCAACCCACAGTTTATAGATAGGTGAGGTAGTTACTTAAGTTCAAAATTCTTAATATTAACTTAAATATTCTGAAGGAAATACTTGCACCATGTAGTATTGCAGAAATGCCTGTGAGTATTTCAGATTTACAGTAAGGCAATCTACTACAAAGCAAAACACGATTTAAAAATCAAAAGATTCTAAAATGGATCAAAACTGGCCTTAATCTCTTTTCTTTTAATTTCTAAATCATTAAATCCCAAAATAATAACGCACTTTTGGGTCAGTGCCAGTGTTGCAGTTACCTAGGAACTTTCCTGTCATTTTAAGGTCAGCACAAGTTCTATGTTTCTGTCTTGGTCTGCTCAGTTGAAGTTGCTGCTGGCACTTCCAGGTTGGTTATATCACCTTGCCAAGATTCCCTCTCACCTTGCATTGGAAGGTTGATAGTGAGGACAGTTAGTGCTTTTCTCTATTCTGTTTAAAATAGTTAGAAGTAATTTTTGGAAGGTTACCTACAGAATTCCATTTCAAAACCTCTTTGCTTTCACGTAATATGAATAGGCTTAATACCTGCTCCTACCGTTTGAGCAGGAATAACAAAAGGTGACCATTGGTTTTGATGTGCACAAGTTACTCCTGTTCCAAAGCACATTGGTTTGAGTTCTGCAGTGGGTAATGAATAATACACAAAATTCTTACTTGTAAAAGATGAGGAGAGAGGTCTGGTATCTACCATTCTGACACTTAGTATTTATTTTATCCTTTGTAATCAAAAGAATAAAATTAAAACTAAATAGTACATATCTTACTGTGTGTTAGTTTTGTATTAAAAGAGAGTAAGTGAAGCTTTCTTTTCACAGTTCCTTCCTTGTAGCAGTGTAACCATCTTCCTGTTTGCTTTCTTAACTTCATCAGTACTTCAGGATTGTAATTGCCATTGGACTTTTCCAGTATTTTCTTCATAAAACATCAAACTGCAGAAAATAGTCCTGTGTGTATTATTTGCTCTCAGGTTTGTTTTACATTTCTCTCCATGGAATTACTGTGTAGTAGTAGCTAAATGGTTACCTTCTTTTACTAGCTGCCTTTTCTGCTAATACTGCAGCCTTTTAGCTGTCCTCTTCAATTCTCTATCATCAGTAGCTTTCAAATATTTATTATTATGTTCCTGGAAATGCCTGCGTTTTACACTGAAATAGTTTTAGGGTTATGTCAAAAGCACTTAGTTCAGAGGAGAACATGTGCAATAGAAAGTTAAATGTAACATATGTCTTCTGCACCTAGGCATATTTAAAAAGCAGTTAAATTGGCACCCTTGTGTGTGTAGTAATTGAAAATCATTTTATGTCACATTTCTCCCCTTAACTGACAGGTTTTCTTTGTTTTTATTGGTTAATGTGGATAGCGTGGTATTGTTGTAATGTGCTTTATTTGTACAGCTTTATTTGGGGTAGTTTTAATGTAGATAGACTAGATGGATGAAGAAATTCCAAAGCTGCCTTTTCAGTCAGATTGTGGGGCTGATTCCTGAGCTGAGCTGGCCAGGGCTGTTTAAAGAGGGGGCTACCCCCAGCTGGCCCCTCTCTCCTTGTGCTGCAAGTTGATGCCTCTGTTACCAAACGCAGCTCTGTGGAGGGTCTATCTGCATATCTCACAGGCGTGTATTAACAACAAACAGCAGCTTCACATTACATCAGTTGAAGGCTGAAGGATTTTACTTCAAAATCCCTGTTGGCTTTAGCTACAGGGATAGTCTTTTAGCTTCCCTCGTGGAGTCCAGTAAGGCTCACTGCAGTTGCATTGCAATCTCTCTGCTCTGATTGATGTGATAATGGAATTCTTGTTTGCTTGTTTGCAGTAATCCTTAGAGGTCCTCCTCAATATCAGTACTTCTACATATGTGGATAGGAAGCTCTACATTTTTGATTAAGTGTCATGTTCTTGTATTTCTGCAGGCTTGGTCATTGTATTTGAGAAGTATGAATCAGTGTTTTCCACCATGTGCATCCATGGTGTGGACGTTCTTGTTTCATTTCTGAAGCCCTACCTACAAGCTCTTGTCAGACTTAAAGCATGTCTCACCTTTACCAACAAGTTTTGCAGGAGTGTTAGCAGAATTATTGCAATTGCTTTTGTCTGTAGCAAGGCTCAACCTAGGGCATCTAGAAGGACAGAGCAGTGGTGCTGTGAAAATACAAGAGCCACAGTTGTCCCCTTTCCATTGGTTCTTCTGGTGTGTGAGGGGTTCTGCGCTCGTGGTTGTTCTCATGCCAACTAGTGAAGTTTTTGTTCCCCTCTCCTTCCCTCCAAACAAATTTTGTAAAGTGCAGTGCACAACTGTTAGTGCTTAAAAAAAGAGGACCTTGTATGCAGTACCAGTTCCATTTACATTTGACAGTATTATTAGTACTTTAAAAAGAGAAAATTGATAAAACACCTCCCTTCAAGTGGGAAAGTACTTGCACAAGTGTGTTTTTGAAAGACTTTATGCTAGGAGCTGTGTTAGGAGAGTATAACTACTATGTGGACATAAATTGTAATATATATGGACACAAGGGACTGGCATGCTTCGAATTATATGGCTATTAAAGATGCATTGCAGTGCTGCAGTGTGTAGTGTTTCAGCTGCTCCTTCCTTGCAAAGTGTTGATAATTACCTGATATGAGTTGGTCTGCAGTGCCTCCAGTGTTCCCACTGCAGGGCTGCACTGGAATTAGATGGAGAACAGAACATTCCTTAGTCCTGAATCTGAAGACAGCCAAGGACTTGAAACAGGATGTTGGATGCAGGTGCAATGGAAAGAAGAGCAAGCAGAAGTGATCCATCCATGCTTCTGATGCAAACTCTCTCCCTCTCTTCACCCTTTCTGTCCCTCTTTCCCTTCCTCCACCCACCCTTCCCCATCTCCTCCCCTCCCTCCCCCTTCAGTATATTTGTTTTGCTTAAATAAAAAAGGGAAAAAGAGATTGAAGGTGTGTTTTTCCAAATTAGCTTAGAACATTACTATTCTTTGTCTTTGAATTATTTACATTCAGATTTCCTTTAGCTTGTTCTCTCTTGTGTTAAGGACGTACAACCATTTTTTTTCCATACAGGAGAAATGTTTTCTAATGACTAGAGAAAAGGGATTGGAATCAGGGTTTTCATTTATGACACTCATCAAAAAAAATTACTGGCTAATTTTAGATGTTTACATGTAACATCCCCTCACCTTCTGCTTCAGGGGGTCAAAGGCATATGTCTTTTATCAAGAGCTAGATGAATAGACCCTGGCTGTTTACACCTCTTTCTGCACCTTCCCCAACAGCTGAGCATTGTTGGACAATTTAACAACGTTTTACTTTCTCAAAGTCTCCAAGCATCTTTTTTTAAACAAGTTTCATACATGTTTGCTGTGATCACAATCTCTGTATTATTTTCTATTTTACCATTTTTTTCCAGGTTTATGTGTCTCTTCTAGTACCTCTATAAATATTTGCTGTTTGTTGAGTGTTCTGACATGCTCAGGGTTATACTTGTATGATGGAGGTAACAGAAAAATATATTTTAATTGTAATTTCTGTAATTTCAATCGGGTTAGAAAGTACTATTCACTGCATATTCTAGTTTTCCTGATATTTTACTTTTTGCTTCATTTTAAAACATGCTTTATCTTTTCATTTTGCCAGATTTATTATTCTCCTTAAATTCTTCGTTTAATTTCTTGCATCTGAGCTCAACCAGATTGGATTCTATTGTCTTTTTTGACACTACAGTGTATTGGAATGAATATAGCTATCCCACTTGTCTTCTTGATTTAGACAAGGTCTAAATTAACAAATCACATTTCATTTTGAAAACATATGTTTGCAATTCCTCAGTCTTACTCGGCATATTTCCCACTTTAGTGAAGATGGAAAAGGTCTTCGTTTCTTTCTTTAAAAGACTTCTTCCTTTTCTCTTCGTGTCTGAAGCAATTATTCCTATAGTAGTAGATATTTTCTTTTTCATCCTTTGATGTTTTGCTTCTAAGTTTAGTCTGGTTATTTTTAAAGGACTTAAGTAATATTCAGAATTACCTTCACCATCTGTCTTCAGAATCTGTCTTTTCATTTTGTATTCGAGGACAAGCTGTCTGTTTATGTTATATCAATGATCAATTGGGAATGGCAAGAGTTTTTCTGATACGGATTGATAACTTCATAATCAGAACTGAATAAAATCTAGCTATATTTGGGGTTGAGTTTTACTCTACTGCAAAAAGATAAGACCCATGGAAGAGAGATTATACAGACTGAACATTAGCACTCAAGTTGAGTGCTGTCAGAATTGCTGTGAGGGACATGGTGTAAGCTGGTATCTTTCCATGGCACCTACCTAAAACATGAAGTTGGGGTGGCTGAGTTTGTGGTTCTGGGAGCAACTCTTCAGTCAGATCCTTCACCTGTTTCTCTGCCCTGGAATATCCACTCTTGTGTTGTAGCAATGTGAACGGGCGGCTCAGCAGCCACCATAAGTCACCACTGCTTTTAAACTGTCATTGGTCGGTGTCTCTCAGAGCATCCAGAGAACAAACCCAGCTAACACAAGACAGCTGGGGCTGGACATTGTCACTGTTTCCCATGGTGATGTTCCTTTACATCAATCAAAATAAGATTCATTGCTCACTGGGATGGTCATCAATAGTAAAGGTGAAGCATCTCGAGATGGCCCCTGCAGTGGGGGGCAGGGTGGCAGGATGGGAAGTGGTCCTTGGTTCTCTGCAGGAATGATTTGGGGGTAGGACTATCTGGAGAGCTTCAGATGGCGGAGGAGGAGGAGGAAAGACAGGCCCTGCTGAAGCAGCAGTGTCTGTTTTGGAGAGTTTCAGCCCGCTGGCCTGGGCTGGCTGCCTAGCTGTGGGATCCCCAACCTCAATCCCAGGAAAACAACATCAAGTCTTGGGTCAATATTATCTATTTTGTGTTCAAAAACCAAGTAGATGTGGTGCTTCAAGACATGGTCTAGTGATCAGAGAGATGTTGGACAAAGGTTGGACTTGATGATCCTAGAGGTCCTTTCCAACCTAAATGATTCTATGATTTTATGTATTGCTGTCTACTGTATTCCTTTATGTTGGAAGTATCTGTCTGAACATTTGAGTACTTCTCAGCTTTAATGTAACTCTTCTGTGATCACAAAGGCAAAAAAGCCATGATAGTTTCATCTTGTCAGAAGCAATTTTCTTATACTCTTGTTTTCCTACTTTAAACTGAGAACCTCTTCCATTGTTGGCTTCAAATACATGGAAACTGTTCTAAGAAAGGATAGATTTTTCTTCAAAATCATAGCACCATGTGTAAAAGTGTGCATGTATTTTTGTGTTCCTTATCTTCAGGCAAAGGAACAGTTGTCTCTGTGTTTTTTTGGCAAGCCCTGTCTGGTTTTTTAAATGTTCTGTAGCTTCCAACTGCATTACTTCTTCCACATTCCTGCCATCTGTGTCCTCAAGACATGAAATTGTGAACGTTTTGTATTAAACTTGGTAATTACCAACTCCTTTAGTATTCATTCCCCTTCCTTTTTTCGCTCCTCCCCAGTATTATACTGTGCCTTTCTCTGCACATGTTTCTCTTCCCCTTTTTTTATATACATCAAAACCATTGATGAAAATTTGCTTCTTGTGAGAAAAGACAGGCAGAAAAGACAAGAGGAGTGATTGCCCTCAAGGGGAGCATCATATGTGTATGGAGCTCTTCTGCAGGGTGGGTTAGTCTGGTTCAGATCTTGGGGATCAGGGTCAGAGGAGAGGTGAGTGGCATGGATGTCATTGTGATGGGAGTTTGCTAGACCATCTGATCTAACTCAGCACTGGTAAGACCACACCTTGAGTATTTTGTCCAGTTCTGGGCTCCTCAATAGAGAGAGATGGAGCTACTGGAGACTACAGTGAAGGTTCACTGAGAGGATTAAGGGACTGGAGTATCTCTCATGTGAAGAAAGAGCTGGGACTTAGCCTACAGAAGTGAATTATCAGGTGGAATCTTACCAATGTGTTTAAATACCTGAAGTAAGGGTGTGACATGACTAGAGGCAGTGGGCACAAACCAAAAGACAGGAGATCCCATATGAGCATAAGGTAAAATTTTTTTCAGTGAGGGCACAGGTTGCCTAGAGATGTTATGGATTCTCCATCCTTGGAGATGTATAAAAGCCATCTGGACATGGTCTTGGACAACTGGCTCTAGGTGATCCTGCTTAAGCAGGGGGCTTGCACAAGATGACTACCTCCAGAGGGCCCTTCTAACCTCAGTGGTTCTTTGACAGGGTGAGGAAGTGGACAAACTCTTCTTTACGTGGCTTAAGGAAGTCTTTATCACAGACCTGGTTCTTCCAGGGACTTTAACCTCCCTGTTATCGCTAGAAGGGCAACACAATGAGATGCAAACTGGGAGATGTCAGAAGAGTCTCAGGGTACTTCTTGACTCCGGTAGTAGAGTAGGCAACTGAGAGTGATGCACAGGTGAACCTGCTGTTCAGGGGCATAGAATAGGTGGTTGGGGCTGTAATAACAAATGTCCATGCTAGCCCTAGCTAAGATGACTGTGGAGCTCAAGATCCCAAGGGGAGCGAAGGATAAGTAGTAGTAGACCAAACAAAGAAAATTTGGGACCGTTACTGAAGAGGGTGTGTGATTTCATGGCTATCAACACATATACAGCTGACATAATGCCGCCTTTGCCTCTGTTTTCACCAACAAGATCTCCCAGACCTCTGAGTTTTGTAGAATTGTTCAAAGAGGAAAACTACTAGCAGTAGATAAGGACCAAGTCAAGATTATATGTGAGAATCTGACCATACAAATCCGTGGGATACAACAGGCTGCATCCAGGGGTGCTGAGAGAGCTGGGTAATGTGTTTGCAAGGTCGCTCTCTATCATCTTTGAAGGGCTCTGGAGATCAGGGAAGGTCTCCAGTAACTGGAGAAAGAAAATGTTGCACCCATCTTCAAAAAAGGCCAAAAGAACCCCAGACTACCCAGTAGGTAGCCGCTTAAATAATAGCCAGCCTGGCACCCTGGCACAAAAGAAGGCTGGTGGTATCCTGGGCTGAATGAGCAGGACCACAGCCAGCAGGTCAAGAGAAGTGGTTGCTGATGCTCTTTCTTTAAGAAGATATTGACATATTGGAGGAAGTCCAGTGGAAGGCTACCAATATGGTTATGGAGCTGTAGGACAGAACAACTGGATTTGTTCACACAGGAAAAGAGGAGAGTGTGAGTGGATCTCGTGGCAGTTTACAGCTAGCTAATGGGAGGTTGTAGAGAAGACAGAGGTCTTCTTGGAGGGACACAGTAAATGCATTAGAGGTAATGGAAACAAGCTGAAACATGGGAAATTCTGATTTGATTATCAGGAAAAATATTTTCACAGCAAGAGTGGTTGAGCACTGAAAGAGGTTGTCCAGAGAAACTGTGAAAGGTCTCTTCTCAGAGATGTGCAGGGCCCTAAACAAGCTGCTCTAAGTGGAATGGCTTTGAAAACTTGATGACCTCTGGAGATCATGCCCAACCACATGATTCTATGTATGATTCTGTAGGTGGTATCTACTGCTTTTTCCTTGGACCTATAAGAGAAAGCATTTAGATTGATGTCATAATTTTTTCTTGAGAGCTGCATCCTGGTTGGTGCTCATTTCTTTGTAATCTTCTGGGTTCTTTGTTTTTTTTGTAATGGGATTTCAAATCTAGGAACTGTATGTGTGAAAACCTGGAGGAGTACAAACACAGTATCTTAGGTCTTCAGTAAGGGGCTACCTCTTTCATGTGATTGAAGATGTTTTGTTAGTGTTCTTGCTTTCCTATGTTAGTATATCTCATTTTTTGCCTGGCCTCTGATTTTTATCCCCATCTGAAGTATATTATTGTAGTTTAAAGCATAGCCAGGTAGGTACTTTCAATATGATTCTTTTGGGTCTGGGAGATTAGTGAAAAGCTTGTGCTTTAAGCTGATAGGTTCCTGTCTCTTCTTCTTTTTTTTTTTTTTTCCCCCTACACTGACATAATTTGCAAGGATGCAATTTGTCCTAGCATTGTTTCTGTAAAGAATTTACAGAATTCTTAATTTCTTGAATCAAGCTTGTGCAGCTACTAATCTAATAATTTCTTGATGTCCAGTATTTTTATTGAGCCTGCATACAAGATGTTTGTGTTTTGCTGTTCTCAACTTTCCTGTTGAAGCCCCTCACACAGGTTTTTTTCATGGCTTGGTAGTGCCACTGCTTTATCCCTATATGGTTCCTTTTTCTGGATCTCCAAACTCTACTTTCTTGCCAGTTCTGAGGGAAATACAAATTATCTATCACACCTACACGTAATTTTTGTGGACTTTTGAGCTCTGTCTTTTTGTGGCTGCTTCCCTTACCACATGAGGTTTACACAGAAGTTCAGAGACAATCCAACACTGAGGATTTCTACAGTAAGGCAGTCTGGGCTAGACAATGATGCTTAATGGTGGCAGTGGGGCTTTAGTGTAGGAAAACATGCACTGTTCTGCACTGGAAATAATGATGTGGGTTATTCCATTACTAGTTTCTAAATCAGGTTTGAAAAGAAGATATGGTCATGATTATGGACAGCTCAGCAGAAGCATCTGTTCAGTCGACCTTTAAGCAACAACAACAGGGAGAAGTCGCACTAAAGAAAATCCCCTTTCATTGGATAAATAATATTAAGTCATCACCTTGAATACTAAGCACGGCCAGTTCACTTAAGAAGCTGTGGAAGTAATCCAGAGAAGGGCACCAAAATTTACATAAGCCATAAAAAAAATTCTAAAGAAAATTACTGAATTTGGGCTTTTTGATCTACCAGAAGGAAATTAAATGTGAAGAGTGGCAACTTTAGTTACAATGAAGTGCTGTGTTACATACAATAGACAACTAACCCATGGAAGGCTTTTGCATACTGAAAGTTGGCATTGATGGCTGGCAGAGTTTAGCTAACATGAATAGAAGATGGTGGATGCACATATATGAGTAGTAGCCACAGTTATATCAAATGGACTGAAATATTTATGGAAAATAAAAATCCCCTTTTTCAGTCTTATGCCAGCTAAAGTAAATAGCAATCTTTTACTTGACAGCTTTCCTGCTAATTGGCTATTATGGGATCTTTCACAAGCTTTATCTACATGACCTGTTCCTTGCAATTATCAAGGATTAGTTGAACCTCTGATTTTATCTAACATTGTTACCATATGGTACCACTTACATATTGCTGACTGCTGAAAAATGGAGTATCTTTGCTTAACATTGAGTTGTGTAGCAGAAACACGGCCATCAGAAATGCAGCCATTGTTTAGTAGAACTTACAGATTTTTTGTGACAACTACGTCTGCTTTTCCTTTTCTTACCCAAGCACATTCATACTCATTCTCTATCATAGACTTGCCAATTGTTAGAGCATCCTTTTGGTTTGGTCCCATTTATCAAGATCTCTTTGAATGGTAATCATGTGAGTGGAAAAATGACATATGGTGGCATATTCAGTCAGCAGTATTCTATAGGACATGGAGAAACGTTCTCAATTATTTTCTTACTAGAAATACATGCAAGTTCACTTAAAAGTATTTTTCATATGGATAAAAGTTAAATTTTGTAATTGCCAACTATTACTTGACAGGGAGAGTGCTCACTGTGAACTCCCTGACATAATTAGTTCCCAGATCATTAGCCAAAATAATGAACAGGACAGTCATTGTTTTGCATTACTATATAGAATTTAGGCTTATGTGAGTGCAAGCAGATCTTGCTAGAGTTTCTGAAGAACGTGTCAGAAATCAAACAGCCCAGAGACTGACAAGAGTACATGTAGTTATAAGTTCTGCTCCCCTGTTTAGTGCTTTGTCCATTTTGCAATGTTAATTTTGTTTCTAAAAAACATCGATATGGACAAAACGTATGGCCTTATAATATTACTGTCTGCAGCTATTTGCATTTCCCAATGATAATTTCTGGCTCTTGGGCTTAATGGGCTTTTGTTCTTCAGGGATGT